>JAINRH010000195.1:0-24792 GCA_025413025.1 Ficus hispida
TTTATTCAACTGACTGGTGTGATCTTCTTTGTTTTTTGGATCATCACATCAAATTAAATTTTTTGGGTTTTCCTGACTGCCTACTATGACTAGCCTAAACGCCTTGCCAGTCCGGAATTTCGTTCTGGAATTTTTTTCACCGACCACTTTGGGCTTCTTTGTTTTTTGATCACCACAACAAATTAGAAATTTTTCAGTTTTCCTGACCGGCATAACAGGCCTGATCGGTCGTGCCAGTCCAGAATTTTATTCGCCTGACCGATGTGTTCTTCTAGTTTTTGGATTACCACACAAAATTAGGTATTTTAGGTTTTCCTGACCACAGACCAGCCTGACCGGCCTTGCCGGTCCTGCATTTGTTCAACTAACCGGTGTGATCTTCTTTGTTTGTTGGATCATCACATCAAATAGAATTTTTTGGGTTTTCCTGACGGCCTAATATGACTAGCCTAACGGCCTGCCAGTCCGAATTTTCGTTCTGGAATTTTTTTCAGCGGACCGCTTTGGGCTTCTTTATTTTTTTGATCAGCACAACAAAATTAGAAACTTTTCGGTTTTCCTGACCGCATAACTGGAATGATCGGTCGTGCCGGTCCAGAATTTATTCGCGCGACCGATGTATTCTTCTATGTTTTTTGGATTACCACACAAAATTAGGTTTTTTTAGGTTTCCTGACCGCATGACTAGCCTGCCCGGCCTTGTCGGTCCTTGAATTTGTTCAACTGACCGGTGTGGTTTCTTTGTTTTTTGGATAACCACATCAAAGTAGAATTTTTGGTTTTCCTGACCGATATTACTGGACTGAACGGTCCGTCGTCCGGAATTTTTTTCACCGGACCGCTTTGGGCTTCTTTTTTTTTTTGATCATCACAACAAATTAGAATTTTTTTCGGTTTTCCTGACCCATAACTGGCCTGATCGGTCGTGCCGGTCCAGAATTTTATTCGCCTGACCGATGTGTTCTTTATGTTTTTTGAAGTACCATACAAAATTAGGATTTTTTTAGGTTTTCCTAGACGGGCATAACTAGCCTGACCGGCCTTGCCGGTCCTGAATTTTGTTCAACTGACTGGTGTGATCTTCTTTGTTTTTTGATCATCACATCAAATTAGAATTTTTTGGGTTTTCCTGACTGGCCTAACTATGACTAGCTAACCGCCTTGCAGTCCGGAATTTTGTTCACCTAACCGGTGTGATATTCTTTGTTTTTTGCTCACCATGTAAGTAGAATTTTTTGGGTTTTCCTGACCGGCATTACCGGCCTAACGGTCCAGTCGGTCCGGAATTTTTTGCACCGGACCGCTTTGGGTTCTTTGTTTTTTTGATCACAAACAATTAGAAATTTTTCGGTTTTCCTGACGGCTAATGGCCTGATGGTGTCCAGTCCAGATTTTTTGCTGACAATGTGTTTTCTATGTTTTTTGGATTACCATACAAAAATAGGTTTTTTTAGGTTTTCTAACCGGCATGACAAGCGGACGGCCTTGCGGTCCTGAATTTATTAACTGACTGGTGTGATCTTCTTTATTTTTTGGATACACATCAAGTAGAATTTTTGGGTTTTCCTGACCGGCATGACTGGCCTGACGCTCCGGTGTTCTGGAATTTTTTTCACCGGACCATTTGGGCTTCTTTGTTTTTTGATCACCACAACAAATTAGAAATTTTCGGTTTCCTGACCGCATAACAGGCCTGATCGGTCGTGCAGTCCAGAATTTATTCGCCTGACGATGTGTTCTTCTATGTTTTTTGGATACCACACAAATTAGGTTTTTTAGGTTTTCCTGACCGACATGACCAGCTGACCGGCCTTGCCGGTCCTGCATTTTGTTCAACTAACCGGTGTGATCTTCTTTGTTTTTTGGATCACCACATCAAAGTAGAATTTTTTAGGTTTTCCTGACCGGCATAACTGGCTGAACGGTCCGTTCTGTCCGGAATTTTTTTCACCGGACCTTTGGGCTTCTTTTTTTTTTGATCAGCACAACAAATTAGAAACTTTTCGGTTTTCCTGACGGCATAACTGGCATGATCGGTCGTGCCGGTCCAGAATTTTATTCGCCGGACCGTGTATTCTTCTATGTTTTTTGGATTACCAACAAAATTAGGTTTTTTTAGGTTTTCCTGACCGGCATGACTAGCCTGACCGGCCTTGTCGGTCTTGATTTTGTTCAACTGACCGGTGTGGTTTCTTTGTTTTTTGGATACCACATCAAAGTAAATTTTTTGTGTTTTCCTGACCGCATTACTGGTACGTCGGTCCGGATTTTTTCACCCGTTGGGTTCTTTGTTTTTTTGATCATCACAACAATTAGATTTTTTTCGTTTTCCTGACCGCATAACTGGCCTGATCGGTGTGCCGGTCCAGAATTTTATTCGCCTGACGATGTGTTTTCTATGTTTTTGGTTCACAAATTAGGTTTTTTTAGGTTTTCCTGACGCATACACTGACGCTTGGTCTGATTTTGTTCAATACGGTGTGTTTTTTTTTTTGGATCCACATAAGTAAATTTTTTGGTTTTCCTGACGCATACTGGCCTGAACGTCGTCGTCCGGAATTTTTTCACGGACGTTTGGGCTTCTTTTTTTTTGATCACCAACAAATTAGAATTTTCGGTTTTCCTGACGCATAACTGGCTGATCGTGTGCCGGTCCAGAATTTTATTCGCCGACGATGTTTTTCTATGTTTTTGGATACCAACAAAATTAGGATTTTTTAGGTTTTCCTGACGGGCATAACTAGCCTGACCGGCCTTGCGGTCCTGAATTTTGTTCAACTGACTGGTGTGATCTTCTTTGTTTTTTGGATATCACATCAAATTAGAATTTTTGGGTTTTCCTGACTGCCTAACTATGACTAGCCTAACGGCCTTGCAGTCCGGAATTTTGTTCAACTAACCGGTGTGATCTTCTTTGTTTTTTGCATCACCATAAAGTAGAATTTTTTGGGTTTTCCTGACCGGCATTACCGGCTAAACGGTCCAGTCGGTCCGGAATTTTTTCACCGGACCGCTTTGGGCTTCTTTGTTTTTTTGATCACACAACAAATTAGAAATTTTTCGGTTTTCCTGACCGGCATAATGGCCTGATCGGTCGTGCCAGTCCAGAATTTTATTCGCCTGACCGATGTGTTCTTCTATGTTTTTTGGATTACCATACAAAATAGGTTTTTTTAGGTTTTCCTAACCGGCATGACAAGCCGGACTGGCCTTGCCGGTCCTGAATTTTATTCAACTGACTGGTGTGATCTTCTTTATTTTTTGGATCACCACATCAAAGTAGAATTTTTTGGGTTTTCCTGACCGGCATGACTGGCCTGAACGCTCCGGTCGTTCTGGAATTTTTTTCACCGGACCACTTTGGGCTTCTTTGTTTTTTGATCACCACAACAAATTAGAAATTTTTCGGTTTTCCTGACCGGCATAACAGGCCTGATCGGTCGTGCCAGTCCAGAATTTTATTCGCCTGACCGATGTGTTCTTCTATGTTTTTTGGATTACCACACAAAATTAGGTATTTTTAGGTTTTCCTGACCGACATGACCAGCCTGACCGGCCTTGCCGGTCCTGCATTTTGTTCAACTAACCGGTGTGATCTTCTTTGTTTTTTGGATCACCACATCAAAGTAGAATTTTTTAGGTTTTCCTGACCGGCATAACTGGCCTGAACGGTCCGTTCTGTCCGGAATTTTTTTCACCGGACTGCTTTGGGCTTCTTTATTTTTTTGATCAGCACAACAAATTAGAAACTTTTCGGTTTTCCTGACCGGCATAACTGGCATGATCGGTCGTGCCGGTCCAGAATTTTATTCGCCGGACCGGTGTATTCTTCTATGTTTTTTGGATTACCACACAAAATTAGGTTTTTTTAGGTTTTCCTGACCGGCATGACTAGCCTGACCGGCCTTGTCGGTCTTGAATTTTGTTCAACTGACCGGTGTGGTTTTCTTTGTTTTTTGGATAACCACATCAAAGTAGAATTTTTTGGTTTTCCTGACCGGCATTACTGGACTGAACGGTCCGGTCGGTCCGGAATTTTTTTCACCGGACCGCTTGGGGCTTCTTTGTTTTTTTGATCATCACAACAAATTAGAATTTTTTCGGTTTTCCTGACCGCCATAACTGGCCTGATCGGTCGTGCCGGTCCAGAATTTTATTCGCCTGACCGATGTGTTCTTCTATGTTTTTTGAAGTACCATACAAAATTAGGATTTTTTTAGGTTTTCCTGACGGGCATAACTAGCCTGACCGGCCTTGCGGTCCTGAATTTTGTTCAACTGACTGGTGTGATCTTCTTTGTTTTTGGATCATCACATCAAATTAGAATTTTTTGGGTTTTCCTGACTGGCCTAACTATGACTAGCCTAACCGGCCTTGCCAGTCCGGAATTTTGTTCAACTAACCGGTGTGATCTTCTTTGTTTTTTGCATCACCATATAAAGTAGAATTTTTTGGGTTTTCCTGACCGGCATTACGGCCTAAACGGTCCAGTCGGTCCGGAATTTTTTCACCGGACCGCTTTGGGCTTCTTTGTTTTTTTGATCACCACAACAAATTAGAAATTTTTCGGTTTTCCTGACCGCATAATAGGCCTGATCGGTCGTGCCAGTCCAGAATTTTATTCGCCTGACCGATGTGTTCTTCTATGTTTTTTGGATTACCATACAAAATAGGTTTTTTTAGGTTTTCCTAACCGGCATGACAGCCGACTGGCCTTGCCGGTCCTGAATTTTATTCAACTGACTGGTGTGATCTTCTTTTTTTTGGATCACCACATCAAAGTAGAATTTTTTGGGTTTTCCTGACCGGCATGACTGGCCTGAACGCTCCGGTCGTTCTGGAATTTTTTTCACCGGACCACTTTGGGCTTCTTTGTTTTTTGATCACCACAACAAATTAGAAATTTTTCGGTTTTCCTGACCGGCATAACAGGCCTGATCGGTCGTGCCAGTCCAGAATTTTATTCGCCTGACCGATGTGTTCTTCTATGTTTTTTGGATTACCACACAAAATTAGGTATTTTTAGGTTTTCCTGACCGACATGACCAGCCTGACCGGCCTTGCCGGTCCTGCATTTTGTTCAACTAACCGGTGTGATCTTCTTTGTTTTTTGGATCACCACATCAAAGTAGAATTTTTTAGGTTTTCCTGACCGGCATAACTGGCCTGAACGGTCCGTTCTGTCCGGAATTTTTTTCACCGGACCGCTTTGGGCTTCTTTATTTTTTTGATCAGCACAACAAATTAGAAACTTTTCGGTTTTCCTGACCGGCATAACTGGCATGATCGGTCGTGCCGGTCCAGAATTTTATTCGCCGGACCGATGTATTCTTCTATGTTTTTTGGATTACCACACAAAATTAGGTTTTTTTAGGTTTTCCTGACCGGCATGACTAGCCTGACCGGCCTTGTCGGTCTTGAATTTTGTTCAACTGACCGGTGTGGTTTTCTTTGTTTTTTGGATAACCACATCAAAGTAGAATTTTTTGCGTTTTCCTGACCGACATTACTGGACTGAACGGTCCGGTCGGTCCGGAATTTTTTTCACCGGACCGCTTGGGGCTTCTTTGTTTTTTTGATCATCACAACAAATTAGAATTTTTTTCGGTTTTCCTGACCGCCATAACTGGCCTGATCGGTCGTGCCGGTCCAGAATTTTATTCGCCTGACCGATGTGTTCTTCTATGTTTTTTGAGTACCATACAAAATTAGGATTTTTTTAGGTTTTCCTGACGGGCATAACTAGCCTGACCGGCCTTGCCGGTCCTGAATTTTGTTCAACTGACTGGTGTGATCTTCTTTGTTTTTTGGATCATCACATCAAATTAGAATTTTTGGGTTTTCCTGACTGGCCTAACTATGACTAGCCTAACCGGCCTTGCCAGTCCGGAATTTTGTTCAACTAACCGGTGTGATCTTCTTTGTTTTTTGCATCACCACGTAAAGTAGAATTTTTTGGGTTTTCCTGACCGGCATTACCGGCCTAAACGGTCCAGTCGGTCCGGAATTTTTTGCACCGGACCGCTTTGGGCTTCTTTGTTTTTTTGATCACCACAACAAATTAGAAATTTTTCGGTTTTCCTGACCAGCATAATAGGCCTGATCGGTAGTGCCAGTCCATAATTTTATTCGCCTGACCGATGTGTTCTTCTATGTTTTTTGGATTACCATACAAAAATAGGTTTTTTTAGGTTTTCCTAACCGGCATGACAAGCCGGACTGGCCTTGCCGGTCCTGAATTTTATTCAACTGACTGGTGTGATCTTCTTTATTTTTTGGATCACCACATCAAAGTAGAATTTTTTGGGTTTTCCTGACCGGCATGACTGGCCTGAACGCTCCGGTCGTTCTGGAATTTTTTTCACCGGACCACTTTGGGCTTCTTTGTTTTTTGATCACCACAACAAATTAGAAATTTTTCGGTTTTCCTGACCGGCATAACAGGCCTGATCGGTCGTGCCAGTCCAGAATTTTATTCGCCTGACCGATGTGTTCTTCTATGTTTTTTGGATTACCACACAAAATTAGGTATTTTTAGGTTTTCCTGACCGACATGACCAGCCTGACCGGCCTTGCCGGTCCTGCATTTTGTTCAACTAACCGGTGTGATCTTCTTTGTTTTTTGGATCACCACATCAAAGTAGAATTTTTTAGGTTTTCCTGACCGGCATAACTGGCCTGAACGGTCCGTTCTGTCCGGAATTTTTTTCACCGGACCGCTTTGGGCTTCTTTTTTTTTTGATCAGCACAACAAATTAGAAACTTTTCGGTTTTCCTGACCGGCATAACTGGCATGATCGGTCGTGCCGGTCCAGAATTTTATTCGCCGGACCGATGTATTCTTCTATGTTTTTTGGATTACCACACAAAATTAGGTTTTTTTAGGTTTTCCTGACCGGCATGACTAGCCTGACCGGCCTTGTCGGTCTTGAATTTTTTTCAACTGACCGGTGTGGTTTTCTTTGTTTTTTGGATAACCACATCAAAGTAGAATTTTTTGCGTTTTCCTGACCGACATTATTGGACTGAACGGTCCGGTCGGTCCGGAATTTTTTTCACCGGACCGCTTGGGGCTTCTTTGTTTTTTTGATCATCACAACAAATTAGAATTTTTTTCGGTTTTCCTGACCGCCATAACTGGCCTGATCGGTCGTGCCGGTCCAGAATTTTATTCGCCTGACCGATGTGTTCTTCTATGTTTTTTGAAGTACCATACAAAATTAGGATTTTTTTAGGTTTTCCTGACGGGCATAACTAGCCTGACCGGCCTTGCCGGTCCTGAATTTTGTTCAACTGACTGGTGTGATCTTCTTTGTTTTTGGATCATCACATCAAATTAGAATTTTTGGGTTTTCCTGACTGGCCTACTATGACTAGCCTAACCGGCTTGCAGTCCGGAATTTTGTTCAACTAACCGGTGTGATCTTCTTTGTTTTTTGCATCACCACGTAAAGTAGAATTTTTTGGGTTTTCCTGACCGGCATTACCGGCCTAAACGTCCAGTCGGTCCGGAATTTTTTTCACCGGACCGCTTTGGGCTTCTTTGTTTTTTTATCACCACAACAAATTAGAAATTTTTCGGTTTTCCTGACCGCATAACTGGCCTGATCGGTCGTGCCAGTCCAGAATTTTATTCGCCTGACCGATGAGTTCTTCTATGTTTTTTGGATTACCATACAAAATTAGGTTTTTTTAGGTTTTCCTAACCGGCATGACAAGCCGGACTGGCCTTGCCGGTCCTGAATTTTATTCAACTGACTGGTGTGATCTTCTTTATTTTTTGGATCACCACATCAAAGTAGAATTTTTTGGGTTTTCCTAACCGGCATGACTGGCCTGAACGCTCCGGTCGTTCGGAATTTTTTTCACCGGACCGCTTTGGGCTTCTTTGTTTTTTGATCACCACAACAAATTAGAAATTTTTCGGTTTTCCTGACCGGCATAACTGGCATGATCGGTCGTGCCGATCCAGAATTTTATTCGCCGGACCGATGTATTCTTCTATGTTTTTTGGATTACCACACAAAATTAGGTTTTTTTAGGTTTTCCTGACCGGCATGACTAGCCTGACCGGCCTTGTCGGTCTTGAATTTTGTTCAACTGACCGGTGTGGTTTTCTTTGTTTTTTGGATAACCACATCAAAGTAGAATTTTTTGCGTTTTCCTGACCGACATTACTGGACTGAACGGTCCGGTCGGTCCGGAATTTTTTTCATCGGACCGCTTTGGGCTTCTTTGTTTTTTTGATCATCACAACAAATTAGAATTTTTTCGGTTTTCCTGACGCATAACTGGCCTGATCGGTCGTGCCGGTCCAGAATTTTATTCGCCTGACCGATGTGTTCTTCTATGTTTTTTGGATTACCATACAAAATTAGGTTTTTTTAGGTTTTCCTGACGGCATGACTAGCCTGACCGGCCTTGCCGGTCCTGAATTTTGTTCAACTGACCGGTGTGATCTTCTTTGTTTTTTGGATCACACATAATGTAAATTTTTTGGGTTTTCCTGACCGACATTACTGGACTGAACGGTCCGGTCGGTCCGGAATTTTTTTCACCGGACCGCTTGGGGCTTCTTTGTTTTTTTGATCATCACAACAAATTAGAATTTTTTCGGTTTTCCTGACCGGCATAACAGGCCTGATCGGTCGTGCCAGTCCAGAATTTTATTCGCCTGACCGATGTGTTCTTCTATGTTTTTTGGATTACCACAAAATTAGGTTTTTTTAGGTTTTCCTGACCGGCATGACTAGCCTGACCGGCCTTGCCGGTCCTGAATTTTGTTCAACTAACCGGTGTGATCTTCTTTGTTTTTTGGATCACACATAAAGTAGAATTTTTTGGGTTTTCCTGACCGGCATACGGCCTGAACGGTCCGGTCGGTCCGGAATTTTTTCACCGGACCGCTTTGGGCTTCTTTGTTTTTTTGATCACACAACAAATTAGAAATTTTCGGTTTTCCTGACCGGCATAATGGCTGATCGGTGTGCCAGTCCATAATTTTATTCGCCTGACCGATGTTTCTTCTATGTTTTTTGGATTACCATACAAAATTAGGTTTTTTTAGGTTTTCCTACCGGCATGACAAGCCGGACCGGCCTTGCCGGTCCTGAATTTTATTCAACTGACTGGTGTGATCTTCTTTGTTTTTTGGATCACCACATCAAAGTAGAATTTTTTGGGTTTTCCTGACCGGCATACTGGCCTGAACGCTCCGGTCGTTCCGGAATTTTTTTCACCGGACCACTTTGGGCTTCTTTGTTTTTTTGATCACCACAACAAATTAGAAATTTTTCGGTTTTCCTGACCGGCATAACAGGCCTGATCGGTCGTGCCGTCCAGAATTTTATTCGCCTGACCGATGTGTTCTTCTATGTTTGTTTTTGGATTACCATACAAAAATAGGTTTTTTTAGGTTTTCCTAACCGGCATGACAAGCCGGACTGGCCTTGCCGGTCCTGAATTTTATTCAACTGACTGGTGTGATCTTCTTTATTTTTTGGATCACCACATCAAAGTATAATTTTTTAGGTTTTCCTGACCGGCATAACTGGCCTGAACGGTTCGTTCTGTCCGGAATTTTTTTCACCCGACCGCTTTGGGCTTCTTTATTTTTTTGATCAGCACAACAAATTAGAAACTTTTCGGTTTTCCTGACCGGCATAACTGGCATGATCGGTCGTGCCGGTCCAGAATTTTATTCGCCGGACCGATGTATTCTTCTATGTTTTTTGGATTACCACACAAAATTAGGTTTTTTAGGTTTTCCTGACCGGCATGACTAGCCTGCCCGGCCTTGTCGGTCTTGAATTTTGTTCAACTGACCGGTGTGGTTTTCTTTGTTTTTTGGATAACCACATCAAAGTAGAATTTTTTGTGTTTTCCTGACCGACATTACTGGACTGAACGGTCCGGTCGGTCCGGAATTTTTTTCACCGGACCGCTTGGGGCTTCTTTGTTTTTTTGATCATCACAACAAATTAGAATTTTTTTCGGTTTTCCTGACAGCCATAACTGGCCTGATCGGTCGTGCCGATCCAGAATTTTATTCGCCTGACCGATGTGTTCTTCTATGTTTTTTGAAGTACCATACAAAATTAGGATTTTTTTAGGTTTTCCTGACGGGCATAACTAGCCTGACCGGCCTTGCCGGTCCTGAATTTTGTTCATCTGACTGGTGTGATCTTCTTTGTTTTTTGGATCATCACATCAAATTAGAATTTTTTGGGTTTTCCTGACTGGCCTAACTATGACTAGCCTAACCGGCCTTGCCAGTCCGGAATTTTGTTCAACTAACCGGTGTGATCTTCTTTATTTTTTGCATCACCATATAAAGTACAATTTTTTGGGTTTTCCTGACCGGCATTACCGGCCTAAACGGTCCAGTCGGTCCGGAATTTTTTGCACCGGACCGATTTGGGCTTCTTTGTTTTTTTGATCACCACAACAAATTAGAAATTTTTCGGTTTTCCTGACCGGCATAATAGGCCTGATCGGTAGTGCCAGTCCATAATTTTATTCGCCTGACCGATGTGTTCTTCTATGTTTTTTGGATTACCATACAAAAATAGGTTTTTTTAGGTTTTCCTAACCGGCATGACAAGCCGGACTGGCCTTGCCGGTCCTGAATTTTATTCAACTGACTGGTGTGATCTTCTTTATTTTTTGGATCACCACATCAAAGTAGAATTTTTTGGGTTTTCCTGACCGGCATGACTGGCCTGAACGCTCCGGTCGTTCTGGAATTTTTTTCACCGGACCACTTTGGGCTTCTTTGTTTTTTGATCACCACAACAAATTAGAAATTTTTCGGTTTTCCTGACCGGCATAACAGGCCTGATCGGTCGTGCCGGTCCAGAATTTTATTCGCCTGACCGATGTGTTCTTCTATGTTTTTTGGATTACCATACAAAATTAGGTTTTTTTAGGTTTTCCTGACCGGCATGACAAGCCGGACTGGCCTTGCCGGTCCTGAATTTTATTCAACTGACTGGTGTGATCTTCTTTATTTTTTGGATCACCACATCAAAGTAGAATTTTTTGGGTTTTCCTGACCGGCATGACTGGCCTGAACGCTCCGGTCGTTCTGGAATTTTTTTCACCGGACCACTTTGGGCTTCTTTGTTTTTTGATCACCACAACAAATTAGAAATTTTTCGGTTTTCCTGACCGGCATAACAGGCCTGATCGGTCGTGCCAGTCCAGAATTTTATTCGCCTGACCGATGTGTTCTTCTATGTTTTTTGGATTACCACACAAAATTAGGTATTTTTAGGTTTTCCTGACCGACATAACCAGCCTGACCGGCCTTGCCGGTCCTGCATTTTGTTCAACTAACCGGTGTGATCTTCTTTGTTTTTTGGATCACCACATCAAAGTAGAATTTTTTAGGTTTTCCTGACCGGCATAACTGGCCTGAACGGTCCGTTCTGTCCGGAATTTTTTTTACCGGACCGCTTTGGGCTTCTTTATTTTTTTGATCAGCACAACAAATTAGAAACTTTTCGGTTTTCCTAACCGGCATAACTGGCATGATCGGTCGTGCCGGTCCAGAATTTTATTCGCCTGACCGATGTGTTCTTCTATGTTTTTTGGATTACCACACAAAATTAGGTTTTTTTAGGTTTTCCTGACCGGCATGACTAGCCTGACCGGCCTTGTCGGTCTTGAATTTTGTTCAACTGACCGGTGTGGTTTTCTTTGTTTTTTGGATAACCACATCAAAGTAGAATTTTTTGCGTTTTCCTGACCGACATTACTGGACTGAACGGTCCGGTCGGTCCGGAATTTTTTTCACCGGACCGCTTGGGGCTTCTTTGTTTTTTTGATCATCACAACAAATTAGAATTTTTTCGGTTTTCCTGACCGCCATAACTGGCCTGATCGGTCGTGCCGGTCCAGAATTTTATTCGCCTGACCGATGTGTTCTTCTATGTTTTTTGAAGTACCATACAAAATTAGGATTTTTTTAGGTTTTCCTGACGGGCATAACTAGCCTGACCGGCCTTGCCGGTCCTGAATTTTGTTCAACTGACTGGTGTGATCTTCTTTGTTTTTTGGATCATCACATCAAATTAGAATTTTTTGGGTTTTCCTGACTGGCCTAACTATGACTAGCCTAACCGGCCTTGCCAGTCCGGAATTTTGTTCAACTAACCGGTGTGATCTTCTTTGTTTTTTGCATCACCACGTAAAGTAGAATTTTTTGGGTTTTCCTGACCGGCATTACCGGCCTAAACAGTCCAGTCGGTCCGGAATTTTTTACACCGGACCGCTTTGGGCTTCTTTGTTTTTTTTATCACCATAACAAATTAGAAATTTTTCGGTTTTCCTGACCGACATATCTGGCCTGATTGGTCGTGCCAGTCCAGAATTTTATTCGCCTGACCGATGAGTTCTTCTATGTTTTTTGGATTACCATACAAAATTAGGTTTTTTTAGGTTTTCCTAACCGGCATGACAAGCCGGACTGGCCTTGCCGGTCCTGAATTTTATTCAACTGACTGGTGTGATCTTCTTTATTTTTTGGATCACCACATCAAAGTAGAATTTTTTGGGTTTTCCTGACCGGCATGACTGGCCTGAACGCTCCGGTCGTTCTGGAATTTTTTTCACCAGACCACTTTGGGCTTCTTTGTTTTTTGATCACCACAACAAATTAGAAATTTTTCGGTTTTCCTGACCGGCATAACTGGCATGATCGGTCGTGCCGGTCCAGAATTTTATTCGCCGGACCGATGTATTCTTCTATGTTTTTTGGATTACCACATAAAATTAGGTTTTTTTAGGTTTTCCTGACCGGCGTGACTAGCCTGACCGGCCTTGTCGGTCTTGAATTTTGTTCAACTGACCGGTGTGGTTTTCTTTGTTTTTTGGATAACCACATCAAAGTAGAATTTTTTGCGTTTTCCTGACCGACATTACTGGACTAAACGGTCCGGTCGGTCCGGAATTTTTTTCACCGGACCGCTTGGGGTTTCTTTGTTTTTTTGATCATCACAACAAATTAGAATTTTTTTCGGTTTTCCTGACAGCCATAACTGGCCTGATCGGTCGTGCCGGTCCAGAATTTTATTCGCCTGACCGATGTGTTCTTCTATGTTTTTTGAAGTACCAAACAAAATTCGGATTTTTTTAGGTTTTCCTGACGGGCATAACTAGCCTGACCGGCCTTGCCGGTCCTGAATTTTGTTCAACTGACTGGTGTGATCTTCTTTGTTTTTTGGATCATCACATCAAATTAGAATTTTTTGGGTTTTCCTGACTGGCCTAACTATGACTAGCCTAACCGGCCTTGCCAGTCCGGAATTTTGTTCAACTAACCGGTGTGATCTTCTTTGTTTTTTGCATCACCATATAAAGTAGAATTTTTTGGGTTTTCCTGACCGGCATTACAGGCCTAAACGGTCCAGTCGGTCCGGAATTTTTTGCACCGGACCGCTTTGGGCTTCTTTGTTTTTTTGATCACCACAACAAATTAGAAATTTTTCGGTTTTCCTGACCGGCATAATAGGCCTGATCGGTAGTGCCAGTCCAGAATTTTATTCGCCTGACCGATGTGTTCTTCTATGTTTTTTGGATTACCATACAAAATAGGTTTTTTTAGGTTTTCCTAACCGGCATGACAAGCCGGACTGGCCTTGCCGGTCCTGAATTTTATTCAACTGACTGGTGTGATCTTCTTTATTTTTTGGATCACCACATCAAAGTAGAATTTTTTGGGTTTTCCTGACCGGCATGACTGGCCTGAACGCTCCGGTCGTTCTGGAATTTTTTTCACCGGACCACTTTGGGCTTCTTTGTTTTTTGATCACCACAACAAATTAGATATTTTTCGGTTTTCCTGACCGGCATAACAGGCCTGATCGGTCGTGCCAGTCCAGAATTTTATTCGCCTGACCGATGTGTTCTTCTATGTTTTTTGGATTACCACACAAAATTAGGTTTTTTTAGGTTTTCCTGACCGGCATGACTAGCCTGACCGGCCTTGTCGGTCTTGAATTTTGTTCAACTGACCGGTGTGGTTTTCTTTGTTTTTTGGATAACCACATCAAAGTAGAATTTTTTGCGTTTTCCTGACCGACATTACTGGACTGAACGGTCCGGTCGGTCCGGAATTTTTTTCACCGGACCGCGTGGGGCTTCTTTGTTTTTTTGATCATCACAACAAATTAGAATTTTTTTCGGTTTTCCTGACCGCCATAACTGGCCTGATCGGTCGTGCCGGTCCAGAATTTTATTCGCCTGACCGATGTGTTCTTCTATGTTTTTTGAAGTACCATACAAAATTAGGATTTTTTTAGCTTTTCCTGACGGGTATAACTAGCCTGACCGGCCTTGCCGGTCCTGAATTTTGTTCAACTGACTGGTGTGATCTTCTTTGTTTTTTGGATCATCACATCAAATTAGAATTTTTTGGGTTTTCCTGACTGGCCTAACTATGACTAGCCTAACCGGCCTTGCCAGTCCGGAATTTTGTTCAACTAACCGGTGTGATCTTCTTTGTTTTTTGCATCACCACGTAAAGTAGAATTTTTTGGGTTTTCCTGACCGGCATTACCGGCCTAAACAGTCTAGTCGTTCCGGAATTTTTTACACCGGACCGCTTTGGGCTTCTTTGTTTTTTTTATCACCATAACAAATTAGAAATTTTTCGGTTTTCCTGACCGACATATCTGGCCCGATCGGTCGTGCCAGTCCAGAATTTTATTCGCCTGACCGATGAGTTCTTCTATGTTTTTTGGATTACCATACAAAATTAGGTTTTTTTAGGTTTTCCTAACCGGCATGACAAGCCGGACTGGCCTTGCCGGTCCTGAATTTTATTCAACTGACTGGTGTGATCTTCTTTATTTTTTGGATCACCACATCAAAGTAGAATTTTTTGGGTTTTCCTGACCGGCATGACTGGCCTGAACGCTCCGGTCGTTCTGGAATTTTTTTCACCGGACCACTTTGGGCTTCTTTGTTTTTTGATCACCACAACAAATTAGAAATTTTTCGGTTTTCCTGACCGGCATAACTGGCATGATCGGTCGTGCCGGTCCAGAATTTTATTCGCCGGACCGATGTATTCTTCTATGTTTTTTGGATTACCACACAAAATTAGGTTTTTTTAGGTTTTCCTGACCGGCATGACTAGCCTGACCGGCCTTGTCGGTCTTGAATTTTGTTCAACTGACCGGTGTGGTTTTCTTTGTTTTTTGGATAACCACATCAAAGTAGAATTTTTTGCGTTTTCCTGACCGACATTACTGGACTAAAC
Organism: Ficus hispida; assembly: GCA_025413025.1. Taxonomy (NCBI): domain Eukaryota; kingdom Viridiplantae; phylum Streptophyta; class Magnoliopsida; order Rosales; family Moraceae; genus Ficus; species Ficus hispida. The sequence goes on from JAINRH010000195.1 coordinate 15,266, forward strand.
GGTCCGGTCGGTCAGGAATTTTTTTCACCGGACCGCTTGGGGTTCTTTGTTTTTTTGATCATCACAACAAATTAGAATTTTTTTCGGTTTTCCTGACAGCCATAACTGGCCTGATCGGTCGTGCCGGTCCAGAATTTTATTCGCCTGACCGATGTGTTCTTCTATGTTTTTTGAAGTACCAAACAAAATTAGGATTTTTTTAGGTTTTCCTGACGGGCATAACTAGCCTGACCGGCCTTGCCAGTCCTGAATTTTATTCAACTAACCGGTGTGATCTTCTTTGTTTTTTGCATCACCATATAAAGTAGAATTTTTTGGGTTTTCCTGACCGGCATTACAGGCCTAAACGGTCCAGTCGGTCTGGAATTTTTTGCACCGGACCGCTTTGGGCTTCTTTGTTTTTTTGATCACCACAACAAATTAGAAATTTTTCGGTTTTCCTGACCGGCATAATAGGCCTGATCGGTAGTGCCAGTCCAGAATTTTATTCGCCTGACCGATGTGTTCTTCTATGTTTTTTGGATTACCATACAAAAATAGGTTTTTTTAGGTTTTCCTAACCGGCATGACAAGCCGGACTGGCCTTGCCGGTCCTGAATTTTATTCAACTGACTGGTGTGATCTTCTTTATTTTTTGGATCACCACATCAAAGTAGAATTTTTTGGGTTTTCCTGACCGGCATGACTGGCCTGAACGCTCCGGTCGTTCTGGAATTTTTTTCACCGGACCACTTTGGGCTTCTTTGTTTTTTGATCACCACAACAAATTAGAAATTTTTCGGTTTTCCTGACCGGCATAACAGGCCTGATCGGTCGTGCCAGTCCAGAATTTTATTCGCCTGACTGATGTGTTCTTCTATGTTTTTTGGATTACCACACAAAATTAGGTTTTTTTAGGTTTTCCTGACCGGCATGACCAGCCTGACCGGCCTTGCCGGTCCTGCATTTTGTTCAACTAACCGGTGTGATCTTCTTTGTTTTTTGGATCACCACATCAAAGTAGAATTTTTTGCGTTTTCCTGACCGACATTACTGGACTGAACGGTCCGGTCGGTCCGGAATTTTTTTCACCGGACCGCTTGGGGCTTCTTTGTTTTTTTGATCATCACAACAAATTAGAATTTTTTTCGGTTTTCCTGACCGGCATAACTGGCATGATCGGTCGTGCCGGTCTAGAATTTTATTCGCCGGACCGATGTATTCTTCTATGTTTTTTGGATTACCATACAAAATTAGGTTTTTTTAGGTTTTCCTGACCGGCATGACTAGCCTGACCGGCCTTGTCGGTCTTGAATTTTGTTCAACTGACCGGTGTGGTTTTCTTTGTTTTTTGGATAACCACATCAAAATAGAATTTTTTGCGTTTTCCTGACCGACATTACTGGACTGAACGGTCCGGTCGGTCCGGAATTTTTTTCATCGGACCGCTTGGGGCTTCTTTGTTTTTTTATCATCACAACAAATTAGAATTTTTTCGGTTTTCCTGACCGCCATAACTGGCCTGATCGGTCGTGCCGGTCCAGAATTTTATTCGCCTGACCGATGTGTTCTTCTATGTTTTTTGAAGTACCATACAAAATTAGGATTTTTTTAGCTTTTCCTGACGGGTATAACTAGCCTGACCGGCCTTGCCGGTCCTGAATTTTGTTCAACTGACTGGTGTGATCTTCTTTGTTTTTTGGATCATCACATCAAATTAGAATTTTTTGGGTTTTCCTGACTGGCCTAACTATGACTAGCCTAACCGGCCTTGCCAGTCTGGAATTTTGTTCAACTAACCGGTGTGATCTTCTTTGTTTTTTGCATCACCACGTAAAGTAGAATTTTTTGGGTTTTCCTGACCGGCATTACCGGCCTAAACAGTCCAGTCGGTCCGGAATTTTTTGCATCGGACCGCTTGGGGCTTCTTTGTTTTTTTGATCATCACAACAAATTAGAATTTTTTTCGGTTTTCCTGACCGCCATAACTGGCCTGATCGGTCGTGCCGGTCCAGAATTTTATTCGCCTGACCGATGTGTTCTTCTATGTTTTTTGAAGTACCATACAAAATTAGGATTTTTTTAGGTTTTCCTGACGGGCATAACTAGCCTGACCGGCTTGCCGGTCCTGAATTTTGTTCAACTGACTGGTGTGATCTTCTTTGTTTTTTGGATCATCACATCAAATTAGAATTTTTTGGGTTTTCCTGACTGGCCTAACTATGACTAGCCTAACCGGCCTTGCCAGTCCGGAATTTTGTTCAACTAACCGGTGTGATCTTCTTTGTTTTTTGCATCACCACGTAAAGTAGAATTTTTTGGGTTTTCCTGACCGGCATTACCGGCCTAAACAGTCCAGTCGGTCCGGAATTTTTTGCACCGGACCGCTTTGGGCTTCTTTGTTTTTTTTATCACCATAACAAATTAGAAATTTTTCGGTTTTCCTGACCGACATATCTGGCCTGATCGGTCGTGCCAGTCCAGAATTTTATTCGCCTGACCGATGAGTTCTTCTATGTTTTTTGGATTACCATACAAAATTAGGTTTTTTTAGGTTTTCCTGATCGGCATGACAAGCCGGACTGGCCTTGCCGGTCCTGAATTTTATTCAACTGACTGGTGTGATCTTCTTTATTTTTTGGATCACCACATCAAAGTATAATTTTTTGGGTTTTCCTGACCGGCATGACTGGCCTGAACGCTCCTGTCGTTCTGGAATTTTTTTCACCGGACCACTTTGGGCTTTTTGTTTTTTGATCAGCACAACAAATTAGAAATTTTTCGGTTTTCCTGACCGGCATAACAGGCCTGATCGGTCGTGCCAGTCCAGAATTTTATTCGCCTGACCGATGTGTTCTTCTATGTTTTTTGGATTACCACACAAAATTAGGTATTTTTAGGTTTTCCTGACCGACATGACCAGCCTGACCGGCCTTGCCGGTCCTGCATTTTGTTCAACTAACCGGTGTGATCTTCTTTGTTTTTTGGATCACCACATCAAAGTAGAATTTTTTAGGTTTTCCTGACCGGCATAACTGGCCTGAACGGTCCGTTCTGTCCGGAATTTTTTTCACCGGACCGCTTGGGGCTTCTTTGTTTTTTTGATCATCACAACAAATTAGAATTTTTTTCGGTTTTCCTGACCGCCATAACTGGCCTGATCGGTCGTGCCGGTCCAGAATTTTATTCGCCTGACCGATGTGTTCTTCTATGTTTTTTGAAGTACCATACAAAATTAGGATTTTTTTAGGTTTTCCTGACGGGCATAACTAGCCTGACCGGGCTTGCCGGTCCTGAATTTTGTTCAACTGACTGGTGTGATCTTCTTTGTTTTTTGGATCATCACATCAAATTAGAATTTTTTGGGTTTTCCTGACTGGCCTAACTATGACTAGCCTAACCGGCCTTGCCAGTCCGGAATTTTGTTCAACTAACCGGTGTGATCTTCTTTGTTTTTTGCATCACCACGTAAAGTAGAATTTTTTGGGTTTTCCTGACCGGCATTACCGGCCTAAACAGTCCAGTCGGTCCGGAATTTTTTGCACCGGACCGCTTTGGGCTTCTTTGTTTTTTTTATCACCATAACAAATTAGAAATTTTTCGGTTTTCCTGACCGACATATCTGGCCTGATCGGTCGTGCCAGTCCAGAATTTTATTCGCCTGACCGATGAGTTCTTCTATGTTTTTTGGATTACCATACAAAATTAGGTTTTTTTAGGTTTTCCTGACCGGCATGACAAGCCGGACTGGCCTTGCCGATCCTGAATTTTATTCAACTGACTGGTGTGATCTTCTTTATTTTTTGGATCACCACATCAAAGTATAATTTTTTGGGTTTTCCTGACCGGCATGACTGGCCTGAACGCTCCGGTCGTTCTGGAATTTTTTTCACCGGACCACTTTGGGCTTCTTTGTTTTTTGATCACCACAACAAATTAGAAATTTTTCGGTTTTCCTGACCGGCATAACAGGCCTGATCGGTCGTGCCAGTCCAGAATTTTATTCGCCTGACCGATGTGTTCTTCTATGTTTTTTGGATTACCACACAAAATTAGGTATTTTTAGGTTTTCCTGACCGACATGACCAGCCTGACCGGCCTTGCCGGTCCTGCATTTTGTTCAACTAACCGGTGTAATCTTCTTTGTTTTTTGGATCACCACATCAAAGTAGAATTTTTTAGGTTTTCCTGACCGGCATAACTGGCCTGAACGGTCCGTTCTGTCCGGAATTTTTTTCACCGGACCGCTTTGGGCTTCTTTATTTTTTTGATCAGGACAACAAATTAGAAACTTTTCGGTTTTCCTGACCGGCATAACTGGCATGATCGGTCGTGCCGGTCCAGAATTTTATTCGCCGGACCGATGTATTCTTCTATGTTTTTTGGATTACCACACAAAATTAGGTTTTTTTAGGTTTTCCTGACCGGCATGACTAGCCTGACCGGCCTTGTCGGTCTTGAATTTTGTTCAACTGACCGGTGTGGTTTTCTTTGTTTTTTGGATAACCACATCAAAGTAGAATTTTTTGCGTTTTCCTGACCGACATTACTGGACTGAACGGTCCGGTCGGTCCGGAATTTTTTTCACCGGACCGCTTGGGGCTTCTTTGTTTTTTTGATCATCACAACAAATTAGAATTTTTTTCGGTTTTCCTGACCGCCATAACTGGCCTGATCGGTCGTGCCGGTCCAGAATTTTATTCGCCTGACCGATGTGTTCTTCTATGTTTTTTGAAGTACCATACAAAATTAGGATTTTTTTAGGTTTTCCTGACGGGCATAACTAGCCTGACCGGCCTTGCCGGTCCTGAATTTTGTTCAACTGACTGGTGTGATCTTCTTTGTTTTTTGGATCATCACATCAAATTAGAATTTTTTGGGTTTTCCTGACTGGCCTAACTATGACTAGCCTAACCGGCCTTGCCAGTCCGGAATTTTGTTCAACTAACCGGTGTGATCTTCTTTGTTTTTTGCATCACCACGTAAAGTAGAATTTTTTGGGTTTTCCTGACCGGCATTACCGGCCTAAACAGTCCAGTCGGTCCGAAATTTTTTGCACCGGACCGCTTTGGGCTTCTTTGTTTTTTTATCACCATAACAAATTAGAAATTTTTCGGTTTTCCTGACCGACATATCTGGCCTGATCGGTCGTGCCAGTCCAGAATTTTATTCGCCTGACCGATGAGTTCTTCTATGTTTTTTGGATTACCATACAAAATTAGGTTTTTTTAGGTTTTCCTGATCGGCATGACAAGCCGGACTGGCCTTGCCGGTCCTGAATTTTATTCAACTGACTGGTGTGATCTTCTTTATTTTTTGGATCACCACATCAAAGTATAATTTTTTGGGTTTTCCTGACCGGCATGACTGGCCTGAACGCTCCGGTCGTTCTGGAATTTTTTTCACCGGACCACTTTGGGCTTCTTTGTTTTTTGATCACACAACAAATTAGAAATTTTTCGGTTTTCCTGACCGGCATAACAGGCCTGATCGGTCGTGCCAGTCCAGAATTTTATTCGCCTGACCGATGTGTTCTTCTATGTTTTTTGGATTACCACACAAAATTAGGTATTTTTAGGTTTTCCTGACCGACATGACCAGCCTGACCGGCCTTGCCGGTCCTGCATTTTGTTCAACTAACCGGTGTGATCTTCTTTGTTTTTTGGATCACCACATCAAAGTAGAATTTTTTAGGTTTTCCTGACCGGCATAACTGGCCTGAACGGTCCGTTCTGTCCGGAATTTTTTTCACCGGACCGCTTGGGGCTTCTTTGTTTTTTGATCATCACAACAAATTAGAATTTTTTCGGTTTTCCTGACCGCCATAACTGGCCTGATCGGTCGTGCCGGTCCAGAATTTTATTCGCCTGACCGATGTGTTCTTCTATGTTTTTTGAAGTACCATACAAAATTAGGATTTTTTTAGGTTTTCCTGACGGGCATAACTAGCCTGACCGGCCTTGCCGGTCCTGAATTTTGTTCAACTGACTGGTGTGATCTTCTTTGTTTTTTGGATCATCACATCAAATTAGAATTTTTTGGGTTTTCCTGACTGGCCTAACTATGACTAGCCTAACCGGCCTTGCCAGTCCGGAATTTTGTTCAACTAACCGGTGTGATCTTCTTTGTTTTTTGCATCACCACGTAAAGTAGAATTTTTTGGGTTTTCCTGACCGGCATTACCGGCCTAAACAGTCCAGTCGGTCCGGAATTTTTTGCACCGGACCGCTTTGGGCTTCTTTGTTTTTTTTATCACCATAACAAATTAGAAATTTTTCGGTTTTCCTGACCGACATATCTGGCCTGATCGTCGTGCCAGTCCAGAATTTTATTCGCCTGACCGATGAGTTCTTCTATGTTTTTTGGATTACCATACAAAATTAGGTTTTTTTAGGTTTTCCTGACCGGCATGACAAGCCGGACTGGCCTTGCCGGTCCTGAATTTTATTCAACTGACTGGTGTGATCTTCTTTATTTTTTGGATCACCACATCAAAGTATAATTTTTTGGGTTTTCCTGACCGGCATGACTGGCCTGAACGCTCCGGTCGTTCTGGAATTTTTTTCACCGGACCACTTTGGGCTTCTTTGTTTTTTGATCACCACAACAAATTAGAAATTTTTCGGTTTTCCTGACCGGCATAACAGGCCTGATCGGTCGTGCCAGTCCAGAATTTTATTCGCCTGACCGATGTGTTCTTCTATGTTTTTTGGATTACCACACAAAATTAGGTATTTTTAGGTTTTCCTGACCGACATGACCAGCCTGACCGGCCTTGCCGGTCCTGCATTTTGTTCAACTAACCGGTGTGATCTTCTTTGTTTTTTGGATCACCACATCAAAGTAGAATTTTTTAGGTTTTCCTGACCGGCATAAATGGCCTGAACGGTCCGTTCTGTCCGGAATTTTTTTCACCGGACCGCTTTGGGCTTCTTTATTTTTTTGATCAGCACAACAAATTAGAAACTTTTCGGTTTTCCTGACCGGCATAACTGGCATGATCGGTCGTGCCGGTCCAGAATTTTATTCGCCGGACCGGTGTATTCTTCTATGTTTTTTGGATTACCACACAAAATTAGGTTTTTTTAGGTTTTCCTGACCGGCATGACTAGCCTGACCGGCCTTGTCGGTCTTGAATTTTGTTCAACTGACCGGTGTGGTTTTCTTTGTTTTTTGGATAACCACATCAAAGTAGAATTTTTTGCGTTTTCCTGACCGACATTACTGGACTGAACGGTCCGGTCGGTCCGGAATTTTTTTCACCGGACCGCTTGGGGCTTCTTTGTTTTTTTGATCATCACAACAAATTAGAATTTTTTTCGGTTTTCCTGACCGCCATAACTGGCCTGATCGGTCGTGCCGGTCCAGAATTTTATTCGCCTGACCGATGTGTTCTTCTATGTTTTTTGAAGTACCATACAAAATTAGGATTTTTTTAGGTTTTCCTGACGGGCATAACTAGCCTGACCGGCCTTGCCGGTCCTGAATTTTGTTCAACTGACTGGTGTGATCTTCTTTGTTTTTTGGATCATCACATCAAATTAGAATTTTTTGGGTTTTCCTGACTGGCCTAACTATGACTAGCCTAACCGGCCTTGCCAGTCCGGAATTTTGTTCAACTAACCGGTGTGATCTTCTTTGTTTTTTGCATCACCACGTAAAGTAGAATTTTTTGGGTTTTCCTGACCGGCATTACCGGCCTAAACAGTCCAGTCGGTCCGAAATTTTTTGCACCGGACCGCTTTGGGCTTCTTTGTTTTTTTATCACCATAACAAATTAGAAATTTTTCGGTTTTCCTGACCGACATATCTGGCCTGATCGGTCGTGCCAGTCCAGAATTTTATTCGCCTGACCGATGAGTTCTTCTATGTTTTTTGGATTACCATACAAAATTAGGTTTTTTTAGGTTTTCCTGACCGGCATGACAAGCCGGACTGGCCTTGCCGGTCCTGAATTTTATTCAACTGACTGGTGTGATCTTCTTTATTTTTTGGATCACCACATCAAAGTATAATTTTTTGGGTTTTCCTGACCGGCATGACTGGCCTGAACGCTCCTGTCGTTCTGGAATTTTTTTCACCGGACCACTTTGGGCTTCTTTGTTTTTTGATCAGCACAACAAATTAGAAATTTTTCGGTTTTCCTGACCGGCATAACAGGCCTGATCGGTCGTGCCAGTCCAGAATTTTATTCGCCTGACCGATGTGTTCTTCTATGTTTTTTGGATTACCACACAAAATTAGGTATTTTTAGGTTTCCTGACCGACATGACAGCCTGACCGGCCTTGCCGGTCCTGCATTTTGTTCAACTAACCGGTGTGATCTTCTTTGTTTTTGGATCACCACATCAAAGTAGAATTTTTAGGTTTTCCTGACCGGCATAACTGGCCTGAACGGTCCGTTCTGTCCGGAATTTTTTTCACCGGACCGCTTGGGGCTTCTTTGTTTTTTTGATCATCACAACAAATTAGAATTTTTTTCGGTTTTCCTGACCGCATAACTGGCCTGATCGGTCGTGCCGGTCCAGAATTTTATTCGCCTGACCGATGTGTTCTTCTATGTTTTTTGAAGTACCATACAAATTAGGATTTTTTTAGGTTTTCCTGACGGGCATACTAGCCTGACCGGCCTTGCCGTCCTGAATTTTGTTCAACTGACTGGTGTGATCTTCTTTGTTTTTTGGATCATCACATCAAATTAGAATTTTTGGGTTTCCTGACTGGCTAACTATGATAGCCTAACGGCTTGCCAGTCCGGAATTTTGTTCAACTAACCGGTGTGATCTTCTTTGTTTTTTGCATACCACGTAAAGTAGAATTTTTGGTTTCCTGACCGGCATTACCGGCCTAAACAGTCCAGTCGGTCCGGAATTTTTTGCACCGGACCGCTTTGGGCTTCTTGTTTTTTTTATCACATAACAAATTAGAATTTTTTCGGTTTCCTGACCGACATATCTGGCCTGATCGGTCGTGCCAGTCCAGAATTTTATTCGCCTGACCGATGAGTTCTTCTATGTTTTTTGGATTACCATACAAAATTAGGTTTTTTTAGGTTTTCCTGATCGGCATGACAAGCCGGACTGGCCTTGCCGGTCCTGAATTTTATTCAACTGACTGGTGTGATCTTCTTTATTTTTTGGATCACCACATCAAAGTATAATTTTTTGGGTTTTCCTGACCGGCATGATGGCCTGAACGCTCCGGTCGTTCTGGAATTTTTTTCACCGGACCACTTTGGGCTTCTTTGTTTTTTGATCACCACAACAAATTAGAAATTTTTCGGTTTTCCTGACCGGCATACAGGCCTGATCGGTCGTGCCAGTCCAGAATTTTATTCGCCTGACCGATGTGTTCTTCTATGTTTTTTGGATTACCACAACAAAATTAGGTATTTTAGGTTTTCCTGCACCGACATGACCAGCCGGACCGGCCTTGCCGTCCTGCATTTTGTTCAACTAACCGGTGTAATCTTCTTGTTTTTTGGATCACCACATCAAAGTAGAATTTTTTAGGTTTTCCTGACCGGCATAACTGGCCTGAACGGTCCG
>JAINRH010000197.1:0-17375 GCA_025413025.1 Ficus hispida
AAACCCAAAAGAACCCAACTTATTTACCATTCAAGTACCTTCACGAAAGCAATAAGCTTAGATGCTAAATCCAGAGCTCCAAACCATATGTTCCGAAGTTAATTTCCAAGGCTCCGTCAGCTCTGATTTAGCACGGAAGAGTTCACCACATAAATATAATCATTCGAACCATAAAATTGTGCCGGCCAAACTCAAACGTTTTTCTATAACAATCATGAAACCAAGAAGAATGGGAATATGTAATCAACAAGAACGGAAATGTATTTAAAATCCCGTGGCTTCATCAAGGATGTGTATTCACTATTTTTGGTTATTGCTATGTTATTGTGTTCTTTTGTAAATAATATGATACTATTTTGTTTACTAAAAATATTATGAGTTCTTATTAACACCTGCAATAAAAATGCAAAAAAATAAAATAAAAATGAAAACCTTTCATTTTTGCAATAAAATGTCATGGCCAAGAACATTATTTTTTCTCCTACCAAGCGCGCTCACAAGGATATTTCCATCATAAAATGTGTACACAAGGATATTCTCCCTTAGGCTGTGGAGTGGAGGTGCAGTTGAACTGTTGAAGCAAGGCCATTGCTAAAAGACAAATTAAAAAGCCAACTCATAAGCATAGACAAGTAAGGCTAAAACAAAAATAAAAACATGTATTTCTCTGGCATTCATGTGATCACCACATGACATTAATGTGGTTATTACACGACTACTATTGACAAGCATGGAAGAGGAAGACGAGAAGAGTCATTTTTTTTTTAAATATATAATAGATTATCATGATCATGACCATGATCATGATTATGATGATACTTGTTGCTCGATTTATTTATAACAAATTAATGCTTGCAAGTGCACAAATCGACAAGTAATAAAGTGGATGATTAAGTCCGAATATCGTTCCCACAGAGACTAAGATTTAAAATCAACGAACTAATTACCATGTACCAAGAATATCAATTCTATCCAAACGACCGAAAAATAAGATTAAATTGCTAAGAGAATTAAATAAATAACTGAAATTAAATTAACAATAAATAAAAGCATAAAACAACTAACAACTTAGAGAAATTAATATGATAAAAACCTAGGGCACCGATTTCACCGTCACCTATTGTTGATCGCTTGTAATGGGTTTCAACCTAAACTAATCTAATCACTCATAAGCCTTGGATAAATATAATTCTGCCTCTTCTCTCGATGATCACAGAAATTGAGTCAAACCTATCGACTAGAATCTCTTCTTAATCATAGAAATTAACCCTCATTATGAACACCCAATAAACTCCTTCAAATCCCATCTCTCGATGTAAATCCTTAAGAATCTAATGGCTCACCAATCGATACCTAACTCTCGTTATTGAATCAATTAGCCTATTTATGTCTAACTCCCAATTAATTGAATCCTCACCTCTCAGTTACTAACTCGCAATAATCTTGTAGAAATATTATAGTAATTGCTGCAGTCAATCACGATAATAATCATAAACAAAATAATTTAAACACAAATAAATGAATAGAAAAGAAAAGCTTTAATTAATAACGCCAAACAATTGATCAACAAATCGGTTCAGGCTACATCAAGCCCTAGAAAAAGGAAATTAGCTATGCATATTCATTGTTTATGCATAATTAAATTTAATGAAAGATGAAAAGAAACTAGAAATTGAAATTGAAAAGATGAAAGAAATTGTGAAATAAAATAAACCCTAGACTTTTTTTTCTGTTTGTTCTCCGTTTGTTCTCTCAAAACTCCCTTCTTCTCCTCTTTTTCGAACCCTAAAAAGATTCTATTTATAACCAAGGATCGAAATATTTGAATTTTAAATTTCAAATTTGGAGAATTAAAACGAATCTTGCGTAATCCCGCATTGGCGCCTAGGCCCTCCTTTTCTGCGCCTAGGCCCTAAACTGGTTTTCACGATTTGTGCCTAGGCCCTCTTTTTTCTGCGCCTAGGCCCTAAACTGGGACGACGGAAATCTCTTTTGGCGCCTAGGCGCTACTGAAATCGCGCCTACACGCTTTACTCTCGGGTTTTTGTACTGAAAAACTTTAATTCAAGCGCCTAGGCGCCATAAAATTGATGCATAGGCGCCCAATATTCTTCAAAACTCAATCTTCACACCAAAGCATCCCAAATGCTCCATTTTAGTTCCAATCGACTTCCCGACGCGATGGCTCTGTGATTCCTACTGCTGGGAGTTTGCTTTCAACGTGTTTTATGGACATTTTCTTCTGGATCCGCTAGAAAGCCTCCTCTGGAATTGTTGGATATGTGAATGCTCCCAAAATATGCTCTGATGCGATCTATCATGAAATAAACCTGCTTCGCTACACACTAGAGATAAAAACGTTAAAACACAACGAAAACTTGAGGAATAACAAAGAAATTCAAGAATAATGATGATATTTGAGTGTGCAAAATGCACACTCATCATACCCCCAAACTTGAATTATTGCTTGTCCTCAAGCGATAAAACAAAGAAACACACTCACGAAGAAACAAAACAAAAAGAAGACTAAAACCTAAAAACAAATAAGAAATAACCTCTCAAAACAAATGATATCTTGAACTACTCGTTTGAAATTTCTCCTCAAAGAATGATCTCGACAACCAGAAGAATACTTAATTTGTGTGTGCACTTAAACTTTATATCTAAACGTGTGTCTCTCATAAACACCAAACTTGCTCGTGTCGTGTGTGAATGGTCAAAACACTTTTGAATCACTACTTAATTCGGATTATGCAAACGCACACGATTAAAGCCCCTAGGTTCCCGTGGAGATCTATACTTCATCTCTTCCTACATTGATGTACTCACTTCGCTAACAAAGGTCGATAGGACTTTCATGGCTTGTAATGTCGGCTTAGGCTTGGGTATGGTAAATTTAGGACAAGTGACTCAAATTGCCATAGCGTGCATTGCCCTTAAAACTCTCTCAACACTCACCCAAATTTCTGAAATTAAAACACAAAAATCACCAATCGAACATCACAAATTTGACACTCCCCCAAACTTATTCCTTGAATTATTTTTTATTTCATTTTATTATTTCGGTTTTTTTTTTTTTTTTTGACACTTGGGAATTGAACGAGGGATAACTTTTATGACAAACATACACTTCAATCACTTTACAAAACCGAATCGCAACCATTAATATACGATTGAAATAACGGTAATGCAAAGCAATTACACAAAACCCACACCTAACCCATAACAACAGAATAACGAACGACAATGCATGCAATGGACTAAGGTAAGGTAACGTGTTTAAGTTGTGAGGCTAATTAAATGGTGCCAAATGAACGGATGTGCATGTATGCATTTAAGGCTCAACACAGGTGACTACGGATATATATAAAGATTTTGGGTGGTTTGAAAGGCACAATCGATCCAAAGATGGCCTATGTCCTCCCTAAGTCAGCTAATAATTACACCAATTTCAGTCAAAAATCATATAAACCCCAAGGTATTTTCAGAACAAAAATCAGAATTGCCTACACTCTCCTAGCTAAGCAGTAACACAAAACTGATCATGACTATGTGCGTAAAATTGTGAGCAAAAATTAATGCAACTTGAGACACAATAGGAAGATTAATCATATAAATTGCAGCACAAAATTCACATTCCAAAGATTGTCGTTCACAAACAAAATTCATCATTGGATTCAAACTTTCGCTCAAGAAATAACATTTAATTTCAGAGGTTAACACAAAACAAAACATAGAAAAATAAACTGACATAAAACAACACAAACGAAAAATTTCTACGCACCCCCAAACTTAAAATCAACAGTGCCCTCACGTTGACTACAAGTAAAGGAACGAGCAAACTTACAGACCCTCCACATGGTGATAGCGGCGCGATTCAAAAGATACTCGCGGAACGTGAATACACATCGCTTAACTTAACTCAAGACCGAAAATAGAGCGCAAAGAGAGACGGTGGTCAGAGTCAGTGCAGCACGGCGGTCGGAGGTGGCGGAAAATCAATTGAATCGATTTAAAACAATGGAATCGAAGGACTGGTGAAAGAAGCTCCCCGACGCGTCAGCTAGGTGTAAAACACGAGAATAATTGGTGAAACAAACCAAAAACAACGAGAAAAACTTAAATAAAAACAAAACAAACTTAAACAACTCGGATAACTTCAAAAAAAAAAAAATAAATAAAAAAAAAAAAATAATAATAATAATAAATAAATAAATAAATATATATATATATATAAAGGATATGAAAAGGATATGAATTATGTTGCCTGAGCGAGCGTAAGGCTCGCAACCCGTTTCGGCTCATCGTCGTGATAGATCTTGAGTCTTTGACCGTTAACCCGAAACGATTCTCCATTGTCTTTTTGAATGTCGATGGCACCGAATGGAGAGACTTTGACAACCACAAACGGCCCACTCCATCTCGACTTTAATTTCCCGGGGAACAACTTCAACCGTGAATTGAATAGCAGAACTTTGTCGCCCGGTTGGAAGTCCCGTCTCAAAATCCGTCGATCATGCCATTTCTTTGTCTTTTCTTTATAGATTTGCGCGCTCGTGTATGCCTCGTCACGGATTTCCTCTAGCTCGTTCATGTCAAGCAACCTCTTCTCACCCGCCGCCTTGAGATCGAAATTTAACTTTTTGATTGCCCACTTCGCACGATATTCCAACTCTACCGGAAGGTGACATGGTTTCCCATAGATAATACGATACGGAGACATCCCAATTGGCGTTTTAAACGCAGTCCGATATGCCCAAAGTGCATCATCTAATTTGCTCGACCAATCCTTGCGATTTGATTGCACTGTTTTCTCCAAATGAGCTTGATCTCGCGATTGGACACCTCCGCTTGCCCATTTGTCTGAGGGTGATACGCTAACGCTTTACGATGATGAACACCATACTTTGCCATCAATGCACTAAAAATCTTGTTGCAAAAATGCGTACCTTCGTCACTAATGATGGCGCGAGGCGTGCCGAAGCGAGATAAAATGTTATGCTTGAGGAATTTCACCACAACCCGAGAATCATTCGTTGTAGTTGCCACCGCTTCGACCCACTTCGAGACATAGTCCACTGCTAAGAGAATGTAGAGATTGCCAAAAGATGGTGGGAATGGACCCATGAAGTCGATACCCCAAACGTCGAATATCTCGATCTCCATGATAGATGTCAGCGGTAATTCGTGTTTCCGCGAGATGTTTCCTACACGTTGACAACGATCGCAGCACTTGACGTACTCGTGAGCATCCCGGAATAATGTGGGCCAATAGAAACCGCATTGCAAAACTTTGGCTGCGGTTCGTTGAGCACCGAAGTGACCACCGGCGGGGGCGTTATGACAATGAAAGAGGATGTCGGAGAAGTCTTCATCAGATATGCATCTTCTAATAATCCCATCCGCACACCTCTTGAACAAAAACGGTTCGTCCCACAAATAAGTCCGAATGTCCCTCAAGAATTTCTTCTTTTGATAATATTTGACATCCGGTGGGATCACTTCACCAACAAAATAATTCACGATGTCGGCAAACCATGGGAGCTTTATATCCGCCACAAACAATTGCTCATCGGGGAAGGACTCTGCGATGTTAGGAGATTTCTTATTTTCTTCTTCATTTTCAAGGCGGGATAAATGATCGGCGACTACGTTCTCAACCCCCTTCTTGTCTCGAATCTCCATATCGAACTCTTGCAGCAAAAGGACCCATCGGATCAGACGAGGCTTGGCGTCCTTTTTGTCAAACAAATAGCGAATCGCTGCGTGATCGGTGTAGACAATGACTTTACTCCCGATGATGTAGGCCCTGAACTTGTCGCACGAATACACCACCGCTAGCATCTCTTTTTCAGTTGTGGTGTAATTCATTTGTGCGTCATTTAACGTGCGGCTCGAGTAGTAAATCACGCGAAAAATTTTCTCCTTTCTCTGCCCAAGAACAGCCCCACGGCAAAATCGCTGGCGTCGCACATGATTTCAAAAGGAAGGCTCCAATCCGGAGTGGTGAGAATAGGTGCTTTCGTCAATGTTTCCTTAAGAATGATAAACGCCTTCAAACATGTGTCATCGAAGTCAAAAGCTGCCTCTTTTTCCAACAAGTTGCATAATGGCTTAGCAATCTTTGAAAATCTTTAATGAACCTTCGGTAGAAACCGGCGTGCCCCAAAAAGCTACGAATCCCCTTGACATTCGTTGGAGGTGGCAATTTCTCTATTGTCTCTATCTTCGCACGGTCGACTTCCAACCCACTCGCCGACACTCGATGTCCCAGAACGATCCCGTGACGGACCATGAAGTGGCATTTTTCCCAGTTGAGGACTAAATTGGTGTCGACACACCGCTGTAGAACTCGAGTCAAATTAAGCAAACACACTTCAAAAGAAGACCCAAATACAGAAAAGTCGTCCATGAAAATCTCCATGATGTCCTCTACCATGTCCGCAAACAACGCCATCATACACCTTTGAAAAGTGGCGGGTGCATTACACAACCCGAAAGGCATCCGGCGGAACGCAAAAGTACCGTATGGACATGTGAAGGTTGTCTTCTCCTGGTCCTCGGGGGCGATGGCAATCTGATTATACCCGGAGTAACCATCCAAAAAGCAATAATACTCATGTCCGGCCAACCTGTCAAGCATCTGATCGATAAAAGGCAACGGAAAATGATCCTTGCGAGTGGCATCATTTAACTTTCTGTAATCCATACACACACGCCACCCCGTAGCCACTCGAGTTGGGATTATCTCGTTGTTCTCATTGACTACCACAGTCATTCCGCCCTTTTTAGGCACAACCTGCACCGGACTTACCCAAGAACTGTCAGAAATCGCATAAATGATGCCGGCATTCAATAGCTTCAAAACTTCTTTGCGGACCACTTCTTTCATCACCGGATTCAGCCGGCGTTGATGTTCAATTGACGGTTTGAATTGATCCTGCATTAAAATCTTATGCATACATACCGCTGGACTAATGCCTCTAATGTCAGAGACCGACCATGCGAATGCGGACTTGTATTTCGTCAACACCCCAACTAACTCAACCTTTTCAGCCTCGGAAAGAGAAGATGAAATAATCACCGGCTTTGTGGAATTTGCACCCAAAAAGGCATACCTGAGGTGGTCCGGTAATTGCTTCAACACTAGTCCATCATTGGAAGTAGTCTCCACACCTGAAGGTACCTGGAGAATGTCTTCTATCAGCCCCTTTTTATTTTCTTCAACTTCAGTGGTGTCTAGTGCATAAACGCTCTCAATCACACCCTCGTCCGTGGTCTCAAATGTGACTCCCACATCAGCGGTATAAAGTGAAGCATTGAGGCTCCTTTCCAAATGATCTTCTCGCACCGTGTTGAGAAAAAATTTCTCCGTACATGGTGCAACAACATCCACCATATTGCACGAAGGATTGACGGTGGGAAACTTCATGGCACTGCTAATGTTGAACTTAATCTCCTCGCCATTCACTCTCAACGAGAGCTTGCCATCATGAACATCGATAAGTGCTTTTCCCGTCGCCAAGAAAGGACGTCCCAAAATAATCGGAATTTCCTTATCTTCCTCCATGTCAAGGACAACGAAATCGACTGGAAAAATAAATTTATCCACCTTGACAAGGACATCTTCAATAACGCCCTTGGGATATGAAATAGATCGATCGGCCATCTGAAGTGAAATCGTCGTCGGTGTTATCTCCCCCACATTTAACTTCCGAAAGATGGACAGCGGCATCAAGTTTATACTCGCACCCAAATCACACAACGCCCTGTTAATGGTTAAATCACCGATGATACATGGAATCGTGAAACTTCCGGGATCCTTAAGCTTCTCAGGGAGCTTCTTCTGAATTATTGCGCTGCACTCCTCAGTCAACTTCACCGTTTCATAGTCCTCCAATTTACGCTTTTTTGACATAATCTCCTTCATGAACTTAGCGTAGTTAGGCATTTGCTCAAGTGCTTCGGCAAACGGGATGTTGATATGTATCCTTTTAAAAATGTTCAAGAACTTCTCAAACTTTTCATCCAAGTTCTTTCTTTGAAATCTCTGAGGATAGGGGAGAGGACGAAAGATGCGAGGAGGATTATCCGGGAAGGTGATCGAGCCCGGTGTCACTTTTGGTCTTTCCTTAGGCGCAACCACTTCTTGCCTTGGAATTTCAGCCCCCAACTCTTCTTGTACCACATCTTCTTCGGCCACTTCTTTCTTTTTCTCATCTACCAATTGTCTCCCACTTCGCAAAGTGACTGCATTGCAATCCCGTGGGTTCTTCTCTGTGTCCGCTGGAAACGAAGTTGACGGTCCTCCCTTCATCATGTTTGCCATCTGACTAATCTGATTTTCCATAGACTTCATTGTAGCACCCATGTGAGTCATGTGAGTCTCCAAACCATTCAACCGATTGTCTTGTTGATCCATTCTGTTCTTGGCCTCGGAAACAAATGACTTCAAAAGGCCATCCAAGTCAGGTGACATTCCGGCTGCCGGCTTGGGTTCCATGGGAGGATTCAATGCGTTCTTTGGATTGCTATAGGAGAAGTTCTCGTGATTTCTCAACCCGGGATGATAGTACGGAGGGAGATTGTTATTGGGGCGAAAATTGTAGTTCCTATTGACATAGTTGCACTGCTCATCCTGAGTCTCTGAGGAACTCCCACTTCGCGCCATCATTGCCATCTCAGAATCTTGTGGCACCTTACCACTCGCGTTGCTCATGTTCTTGATTTGATTGGAGATCATAGAGAGCTGAGCCATGAGCTGAGTAGTCTGATCCACATCAATCATTCCAGCGCTCTTCCTCACTACACCTCGCTCATTACTCCACTGACAACTATTCATAGCCATGTCCTCGAAGAGAGTAATTAACTGTGTCGGAGTCTTAGCAAGAATCGACCCCCCTGCCGACGCATCAATAGTTGACTTAGTCGAAGCATTCAGCCCGTTATAAACACTTGAACTTGAAACCAGTCATCAAACCCATGCTGTGGACACTTGCGCAGAAGGTCCTTGAAGCGCTCCCAAGCCTCATAAAACTGCTCGTAGTCAAACTGTCGAAATTGAGCGATTTCAGCCCGCAACTGAGATGTCTTCGAAGGAGGAAAATACTTGATCAAGAATTTTTCAGCCAATTCTTCCCACGAAGCAATACTATTCGGAGTTTGAGATTGCAGCCAAGACCGAGCTCTATCTCGCAGAGAAAATGGGAACAAGCGAGTCCGAATAACCGCAGGATCGACCCCATTCATCTTAACCGTGTCACTGATTTCGAGAAATGTAGACAAGTGAGCGTGTGGATCCTCGTGTGGCAAACCCCCAAATTGATTCTGTTGCACCATCGAAATTAGAGCTGGTTTAATTCAAAATTGTTGGCATTGATCGTTTGGCGCTGAATACCCGAGTAATCCCCTGTGACAGTTGGCTTGTAGTAGTCACGAAGCGTCCTCTGATTATTGTCGGGCTGATTAGCCACTTGTTGATTATTATTCGCTTCCATGTCGACGAGTCTCGTGCGTTGCTGCTTCCTAAGTGTTCGAACAGTCGTTCGATCTCAAGATCAAGAGGGATTAACTCCGCCGATTGACTCCTACGCATGCACTACAAAACAAAAAGAAATAAAAACAAATTAAAAACTGAATAAAAAAGAATAAACAAAAATAAAATGTTTGAATTAGAACTGATTTTCTTTTCCACAATATCAATTCACTAAAACTAAACCGTTAAGTCCCCGGCAACGGCGCCAAAAACTTGTTGCTCGATTTATTTATAACAAATTAATGCTTGCAAGTGCACAAATCGACAAGTAATAAAGTGGATGATTAAGTCCGAATATCGTTCCCACAGAGACTAAGATTTAAAATCAACGAACTAATTACCATGTACCAAGAATATCAATTCTATCCAAACGACCGAAAAATAAGATTAAATTGCTAAGAGAATTAAATAAATAACTGAAATTAAATTAACAATAAATAAAAGCATAAAACAACTAACAACTTAGAGAAATTAATATGATAAAAACCTAGGGCACCGATTTCACCGTCACCTATTGTTGATCGCTTGTAATGGGTTTCAACCTAAACTAATCTAATCACTCATAAGCCTTGGATAAATATAATTCTGCCTCTTCTCTCGATGATCACAGAAATTGAGTCAAACCTATCGACTAGAATCTCTTCTTAATCATAGAAATTAACCCTCATTATGAACACCCAATAAACTCCTTCAAATCCCATCTCTCGATGTAAATCCTTAAGAATCTAATGGCTCACCAATCGATACCTAACTCTCGTTATTGAATCAATTAGCCTATTTATGTCTAACTCCCAATTAATTGAATCCTCACCTCTCAGTTACTAACTCGCAATAATCTTGTAGAAATATTATAGTAATTGCTGCAGTCAATCACGATAATAATCATAAACAAAATAATTTAAACACAAAATAAATGAATAGAAAAGAAAAGCTTTAATTAATAACGCCAAACAATTGATCAACAAATCGGTTCAGGCTACATCAAGCCCTAGAAAAAGGAAATTAGCTATGCATATTCATTGTTTATGCATAATTAAATTTAATGAAAGATGAAAAGAAACTAGAAATTGAAATTGAAAAGATGAAAGAAATTGTGAAATAAAATAAACCCTAGACTTTTTTTTCTGTTTGTTCTCCGTTTGTTCTCTCAAAAACTCCCTTCTTCTCCTCTTTTTCGAACCCTAAAAAGATTCTATTTATAACCAAGGATCGAAATATTTGAATTTTAAATTTCAAATTTGGAGAATTAAAACGAATCTTGCGTAATCCCGCATTGGCGCCTAGGCCCTCCTTTTCTGCGCCTAGGCCCTAAACTGGTTTTCACGATTTGTGCCTAGGCCCTTTTTTTTTCTGCGCCTAGGCCCTAAACTGGGACGACGGAAATCTCTTTTGGCGCCTAGGCGCTACTGAAATCGCGCCTACACGCTTTACTCTCGGGTTTTTGTACTGAAAAACTTTAATTCAAGCGCCTAGGCGCCATAAAATTGATGCATAGGCGCCCAATATTCTTCAAAACTCAATCTTCACACCAAAGCATCCCAAATGCTCCATTTTAGTTCCAATCGACTTCCCGACGCGATGGCTCTGTGATTCCTACTGCTGGGAGTTTGCTTTCAACGTGTTTTATGGACATTTTCTTCTGGATCCGCTAGAAAGCCTCCTCTGGAATTGTTGGATATGTGAATGCTCCCAAAATATGCTCTGATGCGATCTATCATGAAATAAACCTGCTTCGCTACACACTAGAGATAAAAACGTTAAAACACAACGAAAACTTGAGGAATAACAAAGAAATTCAAGAATAATGATGATATTTGAGTGTGCAAAATGCACACTCATCAACTTCGCACCTACTTTACATGATGGTTATTGAAACGTCGTGTAAGTGTCCTCGCACTCACTTTACACGACGTTTTAATAAACCGTCGTGTAAAGTCCGTACTTTACACGACGTTACAAGAAACCGTCGTGTAAAGTGGCTTCGCGCCCACTTTACACGACGGTTCCTTGAAACCGTCGTGTAAAGTGATGTTCGCTCTCACATTACACGACGGTTTATTGAAACCGTCGTGTAATGTGGTTTTTCGCCCACATTTTACACGACGGTGTTTTGAAACCGTCGTGTAAAGTGGTTTTTCGCACACACTTTACACGACGGTTTATTGAAACCGTCGTGTAATATGGTTTTCCCACAGACTTTATACGACGGTTTCTTGAAACCCGTCGTGTATTCTTAATATTTATTTCCACCGATCGACCTCATTTTATCTCACAGAACTGTCGCGCAGCCGCGAAAAACATCACAGAAACCTGCGAATCCACGTCTCCTCCATTGCGAAACCACGTCTCCTCCACAGAAACTCGCGTATACTGAATATTTGTAAGTATAATGATTATTACTTACTCTTCTTTTTAGTGAGAAATTTAGTAATTGTGGTATGTGATGATATAGTTAGATTCGAACCAATTCCTAAATTTTTCTACCATTTAGTTATATGCTTATGACTACAGTTTGCAAATTCTATCTTTGACATTTAATGCTTTTATGCTATCTGGTTTTTTTTTTTCCTGTTGTAATTTTCTGATTTGTTAGGGGTCTGTTGGTTACTGTTCATCATAATCTTGAGTAAACTTTTTTTCCGGCTGGTCTTCTGTCATGAATGCAAGTCATTATGCTATTTTTTTTTTGGTTTATCTGTTATCTCCATATACCATTCCTCACCGGCTCTGTCTCTTGCACCGACTCTTTTCATTTAATTAGCTCTATTTTATAAACAACCTCTGTTCATTTATTACTTCATCTGTTCCTTTCACTATTAATGCTTCTGTAAAAACCTCCTTAAGTGGTTTGTTCTGGATCTTAATTGACTTCTGTCTAAACCTCCTCTGTTCTGTTATCTAGGTACTTATTTATTTAAGAGAGTCTTGATTGCTGTTTTCATTTTGTAAATTATTAATAGTTTGTTTGCCGGTTTTTCTATTGATTTATATATTATGTGAATATGTGTATTATGATGATAATAATATCATGAACAGATTGATTTTTTTTTCCATTGTGGTTTTTTTCCCCCTTTCTGTTTTTTGTTTTCCTGGCTATTTTTTTTTGGTTTACCGTTTTATGTGACAACCTTACTGTTTTCTATTGTGTTCCTTCTTTTTTTTTTTTTTTTCCCTTTTTCTTTTCTTTTCCTCCTTCTTTGATTGCCGTCTTTTGTTGGTCTAAATATTTAAAAAATAAAAAGGTTTGATTCACAGTTTTTATATGCTATGATGATCTCTATTTAACTGTGCACTGATGCATATACCAAATTTCTTTTTAATTTGGTATATGATGTTGAATATGGTACTATCGATTGTATATGTTGCCTATACTGTTTGACCATCTTTAGGGTTACCGTAGGTGTTTGGGACTTTGTGTTGAATTTGTTTTTGTCATCTTGTGATAGTATTCATATTATATAATTCTGTTTCCATACTATTGTAATATTTTGAAACTGTTTTCCCTCTTTTTATCTGCAATGACCGTTTCTCCTATTCTATTTGTTCTCTCTATTTGGGGAAAACATTTCTAAAGTTTGCATCCTTTTTTTTTTCTGTCCCCATTCTTTCTTCTTTTCTTTTTGACACATTCCCAAATATCACACTTGGTAGCCGTGAAAGATGATGTTGAATTGTATTATGGTTAGCATTGATACATAATATTAATGAGATCTGAGCATAATATAAAATATATTATAAATATTTTTTTGTCATTTTTTGCAGTATATATATTTATGTATGTTTGTATATTTAGTTATGTATTTAGATTAGTGTATATCATAGTATAATGCATATTTAAGTATCTGTGTTTTGATGATGTTTTATTACTATTATTATCCTTATTTGATTTGTTGTTGTGTTGTTTAATTTTTTCCTTCCCTTTTTTTTTCCCCTTAATTACCCGGGGAGATTTTCTTTTTTTTTTTTTTTTTTGGGCAGTAGTTTGCTGTAATATTTCAATTTATTATAAGAATTTATGTATTTAAATAGTTTTATGATTAGAAATTATTGTAATTTTAATTGTATGGCTTAAGTTTTTTTTATTATGTAATTGTATAGTTTTTATTTGTATGGATAATTTTTTTTTTTGCTTATAAGATATGTAATGGTTAATTAGCATGACTTAATTTATTCATTATTTGATTTGGTTAATGCAAATTTTTACCAAACAAAATAGGAATTGAAGTTTTCGGGGGAAAAAAAAAAGGTGGCATTACTTAACAATTTGGTAAATTAGGTTTTTTTTATTAATCTATATTAAATTTTTTTTAGTACAAATTCATATTTTGTTATAGAACATAATTAAACATAATTTACTCATTATTTAATCAAATAAATGTAAGTTTTGATATTAAAAAAAAATAACCACCTAGGTTACAAAATAACATTTTCATAAATTATTATATAATGGCAATAATTAAACTTTGAACACAAATTTTTTCGTCAGCCGTGCGGAAGTGTACGGTCAAAACAAATAATAGAAAGTTTTGTAATTACAAACATATATATTAAGAAGGTTAAATAATTTATTCCAATTAATTTTAAATAATATAACATTATATAAATATAACATACATAGAAATTACAAAATAGTCAACTGAAAAAATTATAGAGACCAAAAAAAAAATTTATACATATAGGAATTACAAATTACTAAATTGAGACAAATTTAATGAATCAACAAATTAAACAATAGTTAACATAATAAAAGAATTTAATTTAACAAGTACATAAAATTTTTTAATAAAACAATATCATACATACCAATAAAAAAAAAGGCTAAATAAATTCAAGTATCAAGGAAGAGTAATATTTTATTCATTCAATTTTATGTAAAACAAAATTGCAGAAATGAAATAATTCTTAGAAATTATAAAATGTTAAATTTTAAAAAAATCTACATAAATAAAATGAAATTAAATTAACTAATTTAAAAAATTAAATTAACATAAATAAATTATAATATAAAAAAATCAAATAATAATGAAATATATTCCAACAAAATAAATACTAAATAAATTAAACTATAAAGTAAATACTAATATCCTATTCATTTAATTTTATATAAAATAAAATTGTAGAAATAAAATATTATCTGGAAATTATAAAATTTTAAATTTTAAAAAAATTTACATGAAAAAATAAATATTTGGAACTAAATTAACTTATTTAAAAATTGATTTAACACAATTAAGTTATAATATCAGAAAATTAGATAGTAATTAGATAAAATTTAGAACAAGATATACAGATAAATTAAAATTTTTTTCCTCCCTATGATAAATTTTATGATAAAAAATATTTACTTATAATAATTGTACGCAAATTATTACAAATGTTGTACATAAATATTTTTTTAAAAACAGATTTATTAAATATGTAATATATTTTTACATCTATTTATTAACTAGATTCTTATATATATTGTATGTTAATGTTGTACTCTAAAATTAAACTTATTAAATATGAAACATATTTTTATATTTATTTAGAAAGTTAAATAATTTTTCCTATTTTTTAGTTATATTCATTTAAGTTGTTAAAATTTTTTTGTTTTAAATGTTCGAATTTTTTTTAATTTATTATTTATAGTCTTTTATTTAGAATGTATTAATACATTTTATTATAATAAAAAAATTATTACTGAATGTTTTCTTTAAATTTTAATATTTAATATTATTATTATATTACTATTTCTGTTTTTTATTGGCTCTAAATAAGTTGTATATGTCTTTTTTTTTTTTCTTATTGATAATATTTATCTGTTAATAATATTTTACAATATTTTTTTGATAATTTATATTAAAAAATTTAAATAAAGCAAAATGAAAAGAAAAATGAATAGTAATAACAATTGTTTAAAACGTTCAAAACGTTCTAAAAACCAAAAGTGTGCAAATGATAATGAGGCATCCACATCGACAAATATACATTTTGTAACGAATCAATTTGAAGAATTAAATACAGATATTATTACCGTTGTTCGAAATAGATTTATTCAATTATGTTCAAGTTATAACAACGATGAAGGAACATCATATCCATCTTCGGAAGGTCATACCTTATCATCAATTGAAGAAAGTAATTTTTTCACCTCAAATTCCCTTCTTCTTTTTTTCCTTTTACAAAATTATAGAAAATTTTTTTACTAACCTTTTTTTTCTGTTTTTTTTAACACATATTTTTTATATAGATTTAAATAATGAATATATTGACATTGGAGATTGTAATTATATATGTCAATACTGTGGAGCATTATTTTAGAAAATTGAACAAAGACAAAATACATATCCACCAAAATTTTCTTTATGTTGTCAAAATGGAAAAATTATGATACCTTTAAGAAAAAAAAACACCTGCAATTTTAGATCAACTTTTAAATTATTCTGGAGGACCTTTGAGTACAAATTTCAGAAAAAATAT
Source organism: Ficus hispida (assembly GCA_025413025.1). Lineage (NCBI taxonomy): Eukaryota > Viridiplantae > Streptophyta > Magnoliopsida > Rosales > Moraceae > Ficus > Ficus hispida. Next base: position 15,998 of record JAINRH010000197.1, read on the forward strand.
TATAGTTTATAATTCTATGTTTGCCTTTACTTCATTTGGAGCAAATATTCAATCAGATATTAATAAATCATCTGGACCATATATTTTTAAGATCAGTGGACAAATTCATCATTTAATTGGATCTTTACTTCCAATTGACAATAATCCTCCAAAATTTGCTCAATTATATATTTACGATACAGATAATGAAATTCAAAACAGAATAGCAACCTTCTCAAATAATAATGATCAAAATAATTTAAATGAGATTATTGTAAAAAAATTAATTTTGATTTTGAATAAAACAAATAAGTTAGTCCAACTTTTTAGAAGCGTTAGAGATGTTTATAAAAATAATGAAACACCATCAATGAAATTAAGATTGATTGGAAGAAGACAAGGAGATACTACACAATATGATCTTCCAACTTCAACAGTGTCAAAAACATTGTTTATAAAGAAATATTACACAATATTCATAAAAAATAATAAATATCTATTAAAAAAATAGAGTTATACTGATTTTATTTCAATGAGCTTTACAACGTAATAACATTTGTATTTATATATATTATTTCTGTTTATAGAAATGTTCAGTCCAATATGAGTGCTAAAACCAGGAGAAACACATCAAGCAATATGCGCTCTCGAATATGCCGGTTATGGAGAAACACAGATTACAAGACCGGAAAACTAATAAGCCTTGATTGTTTATTAGTTGACAAACAGGTAATTCATTTTATTTCTCATTAATATTATCATGTGTTTAAAAAATATGTTGCTTATTGTTTAATATATAACTAATGTATATTTTTTTAATACAGGATGAGGCAATACATGGTTTTATTCGTGCGAAAGATGCTGATTTCATAACAAATAAAATACAAGTAGTCAACATATATGAAATCAACAACTTCTTCATCGTGAACAACAAACCAAGGTATAGATCGTCCCTCATGTTGCGATGTTGGAATTTGCAAGATTCACTATTTTCAAAAATATTGAGGACGATATACGGAAAATACTCAGCTCAAATTCAACTTTGTGAAATTTGACCAACTTTACCCAAAAGTCGACATTAATGATCTTCTATCTGGTAAATCATATTTGATATCTATAGTTGTTAATTTATAATTAATAATTAGTAAAGTTATTTCTATATAAAATAAAAACTAATGACTTCCTAATTATTATATTGTGTTAGATGTAATTGGTTATATTATCTCCATCAAAAGTATTGAAGAATCTATTATAAAATGATAGATCAGTAAAAAGACGAAGTGACGCCATTCAAAATATCAGGTAATTAAAAATAATATATTATTAAAAATATATTTCTAAAATTTTCATTATTTATTCTTAATATCTTACTTGTTTGTATTCATTTTATTCTACAGAG
>JAINRH010000198.1:0-23924 GCA_025413025.1 Ficus hispida
CTACTCTCTCCTTTTTTTTTTTTTTTTTTTTGCCCACTCTAGAGCCGATTCGCTGATGCTTTACTACGAGAACTTGCAGGAGTAACAATACCTCCTGAAAGGATATATGGTCTTGGAACTGGGTCAGTATAGATTTAGTAGTTGAAACTGATAGTTACCTTTTCCTGCTTTCTGTGTTCCTATGTTTTCATGGGATTATGAAAGAAAATTTTGTTTCTGTGTGGCCTTTAAAACGGCTTTCAGTCCAAGGTAGAAGTATTGAAGCAACTTCAGAGCAGACCGGAACACCAGGGACTGAGACTGCAGTAAGATTATTTGCTGCTTGATAATGAAACCCGTTGTTTAATGGATTGTATAATGAACTCAATCTTGTATTGTTTCCATGCTTCCAGCACTTCTACTCGTCATTTTTATGTTTGTTTCTTCAATTTTGATCCACGCATCACTTGTTAATTGTCAACCGAAAGTTTGGTTGAAAACTTAGACAATGAGTTCTCTTTGTTGATCAGCTTTGTGGAAGATCGACTAGCGACCTAAAGAATGTTATTAAGAACCTGAGTTGGCTGGTTGGAATTTGTATCTAGGTACTTCTCTCACGTTTCCTTCCATTTCTTTGTCGATTTGCACGTTCTTTCTTCAACTCCTTGTCTACCTTTGTTTTTCGGGTGTACTTATTATGTTATATTTTAGTGCTTAACTGCGTTCTTTGGAGCAGGATGCTGGGGATACAACACAGAAAAAGAGAGAAAAGAAGCAGCTGGCATTCCCGGATTCAACTCATCGAACTCTCTGATTTCAGTCAGAGTTGAAATAGTTTTCCTTTATCAGATGCTCTCTCTCTCTCTCTCTCTCTCTCTCCTCACTATTGTATCACTTACACAGTGAACTAAGTTCTGATCGAATCAGCACCTGAGTTGGAGTTGTACGGTTCTGTACTCGGAAATTTCCGTGCCTTTATTCTGTTGAGCTATTGAGGAAAAATAAAAAAAGCAATTCACATTTTGCCCCCTTCGACATAGATTATCCTGTAACTTGCATCGAGTTTTCCTCCTTTTTAGATTAAGTTTGTGGTTGCGAAAATTTTTCAATAAAATATTCCCGTCGTAACTGACTGCATATTCCATAAATCAACTCATGCAAAAGAAGATAAAACTCAAGAGAAATACAACAAATTTATTTCATTTCATTTTTAAATTCTACAGTCACCAGGTCTGACAGTGGAAATAAGCTGAAACAGAAGCTCACTAGTACTAAGAATTAGATCATGTAGAGTTGGTCTACAAGTCAACAAGATGAGGAAATGGTGGGTAACACAGAGGCTATTTCTAAGAAACTTGAGCTTAGAACGATAAAACCAACCTAAACAATTAGTCTTGAGTATTAGTTTTTAGTTCAAACCTGCGATATCAGTTGTATCATCTATGTCAGGTGAATAATCTGTCAACTATAGCTCCTCTTTTGAACCACCGTCCATCATCTTCTTCTTCTTCTCCTCGTGGAGTTTTTCCACAACTTCTCGAGAGGAGGATCTCCTGGTCTTCGGAAAGCTTGATCCCCAAGCTTTATCTCATACGCCTCTTCTTGGTCCAACACAAACTCCTTCAACTGAAAAATAAAAACAACAAATTATAATTGTATTGAACATAGTCCATGATATCTGTTTGGAGATTTTATGGTGGGATCGGAAAAATAACTTAAAAGACAGTTCTGAACTGCGAATTTTCGTCACAGTCCTTGTTAGGTGTTATAATTTTCTCAACCCATCATGTTGTTATCTAATAGTTAAAACTTGTGCATTACCAATAGATAAGAAAACCTATAACAAATTCTCACATATATGTACTTCTATATATATATATATATATATAGATCTCCAAACATTTTGCAAGACAATTGAAGACAGCAAAAGAATCACACTATCAAACCTCTGAAAATAACTTTAAAACTGATATATTTTTCTTCGTCAAGTTACGTTAATTTGTCAGAATTTTCTCAACTCATTATTGTCGTTGTCTAATAGTTAAAATATTGTGCATTACTAATAGAAAAGATAACCTATAACAACACCCATATATACATATATATATATATATATCACACACACACACACACATATAAACTCCAAACATTTTGCAAGAAAGTGGAAGAAAGCAAAAGAATCACAGTAACAAACCTCTGAAACGTCTTGGCCTCTTTCCATGGTGAACATGATTGTGCTGAGATCAACGATCATGAACTTGGCCTCAACGCCTCCGGTTTTCAGAACCTTGGTCCATTTCATAGCAATCTCAGACACCATATCCTGAAATCCAAATTTCCAATTCACAAAAACCACTCAACAAACAAACAAAACAAACAAAAATTAGGGAAAACAAGTTCAATTTCTGAGCTCAAATCAAAAGTTTATTCTAGAAAAAACAAAAAAAAAAAAAAAAAGGCGAAAATCGATACCGGAGTTCGGTTGACGCCCAATCGGAGCTTGACGAAGCCGAATGCCGGTCCGATTGGCGGTTAATGAGCTCGGCCTGGATCTCCGACATCGCCATGTTTGAGAGATCGCTCGGCTTGAGGTCGTCGGAGGAGGAGGTAGGAGTCGATTTTTGGCCCCATTGCCGCCAGGACTCGTCTTCCTCGTCGTCGATGACGTCGTCAAGGTCGTCGGTGATGTGGATCCTTCCCTTACCTCCCTCGGCGAAGCTGAAGAGTCCGCCATTTCTGGAAACTACGAGGAGAAGGAGAAGAGGGAAGACGGTGATGAGGTTTGGCATGGTTTTGGTGAGAGAACAGTGAGAAGGAAGGGCAGAGGAGGATGTAAGTGGTGTGGGTGCAAGTATTCGGTTGATAATATTTTGATGAATTTATATATTTACCTTTTCAAATCATGTCCATTTTGGTATTTTTGGAATCCCACAGCAATTATATTCCTTACACTTTACCATACACTACTACACTGCTTTTAAGATCAACAACACTTTTAGAATTATAATTTATCAAACACTCAGCTGTTTTTTAACGCATCAAACTTTTTTCTTCAGCACGGCAAAAAGTAATTCTTTGGAAATCCACAGCGATACCAAACTGGCACATAGCTTTTGAGGGTTTGGTAACTTATCCTCGTATTTTAATTTTAACAATTTATCTCGTGAATTTGTTAATTATTATAATATATTCATTTTAATTAATTTTATATTAAATAAAATATTTAAAATTAGAAGATTTTATTATAGTTCATATCAAAATTGGATTTTTTTTTTTTGAAATTGATTTTTCCATCTTTACATGATGCATATGTGGGTTTTTCTTAACTAATTTAATAGAAAATTTATTCATAAAAGATACATTGTAACAATTAGTAAGTTTAGTGAGTAAATTATCAAAATTAAAATTTGAGAATAAGTTATTAAAAGATGATAATTTGAAGAACATAGATGGTAAACACCCAGTTTTTTACGATCATGGTGAAATTGGAATTTTCTTATGAATTTCCGGTAAAAGGAATTTGAACTTACGACATGTCGTAAGTAACAATTTCAATCATGTTGTCGTTTTCAAGAACCAAGACAACATGCAATTGTTTGAAATTCCTTACTTTAAATAGTAGTAGCAAAAATGAGATGGTTGATTTTTTTTTTTTTTTTTTTTTTTGATAAATGGCATGGTTTAAATTGTTACGTTCTGTTTTCTATTCCTAAAAATAGCACATGATTGTTGTCGTCGCTCTGCATTCTTTTTCAGTCTTCTTAACGTCAGTGTACCACAAAACAGAAACAGCGACTAACTTTTTATACGCAATCTTTCAGTAAACTAATTACAAAAAAAAAAAAAAAAAAATCTATATACAATAAAATTTAAAAAAAAATGCATTTGTAATTTCAGAACAAGAACATGATATGAGGCAGACAGAAAATTAAACAATGTTAGCTTGACATAGGGTTTTGACCATGATGGAGCTAGCATTTTACTTCAATGAGGACATACACGAATTGTTTTTTATTTTTAAGAAATTAATAACATAAAAATTATTGAATAATATTGTATTGGTTTTCAAGAACTAGCAAATATATATTCATAAAGAAGAACCATAAAATATTACAACAATTTATGATGACTTTTTATACTCTAAAATGTTGCATGATAGCTTTTAGTGTGGACATATGTGAAATAATTATTTTAAGTGTGGCCAAAATTGAAAAATCATAGAATTTAAAGGGAAATTTTTTATTTTTTTTAAACGTTTATTGCTCCCTCTGTCCCCCTGGTTTTCCCCACTTTTCTTACTCAAAATTTATTGGCCCATATAAGCAGCGTCTCTGCTTTGAAAATTAATTTTAAAAAAAAAAAAAGAAAAGAAAGAAAGAAAGTAGTAAATTTGTGGAACACCAGCTGAAAACATTATCTACAAGTAATCTCCAAAGTTAGGTACGGTCTATTTTGGTGACCACCATTTGACAAATCCATTTGTATGATAGGTTTGAGAAAAACGGGCCAGGTTTACAAGTTAGAATCTATTTGAATGGTTAAATGAAAATATCACCATGCACGTATATATTTATATGTATACACGCACATATGAAAACATTCTACTATAAGGAATCGTTTTATGTGTTTCTGCACACAGATCAATTATAATATGCACGTATGATAAAATAATGTTTAAACTAGAGTTTAGAGACTTTTTTTTTTTTTCCTAGATGAAGTTTACGGACAATAATTACTAAAAGGGTGGTTCTTAAATTATGTTACTAAATGTATAAATATATATTGCTATAAATATTTCTAGGACACAATCTTTCTTGTATAAGTACAATGTCATAACTATTTGGTTTCAAAAACCATAAAAGTGAAAATTTGCAAAAGGATTGTAGACGGCATTAAAAGTTTTATGAATAATACTGATATTCTATATTATTAACTCAATATACAAATTATGTTCCGAGATTAAGAATAATATCACTGTTTAATTAGATCAATAACATGAATTAAGAGTGTTCAGCTAAACCAAACTGTTTATTTTAAGTAAAGTGTAAACCAAACCAAACATATATGGTTTGAAGATTTTCAAACCAAACCAAACCATTTAAGGAATCTATTTGATTTGGTTTTTTAATTGGTTTGAACTAATTATCCATCAATTTCTTCTTAGTCATAAGTAAAATAGGATTAATTATCGTTATGATAAAAGTTTATGTATTTCTTAATCATGCATATTAATGACTCAAAATCAAGTATCCAAATCAAAATAAACACTCATAACTAAAAGTAAAGCATTCTTAATATAACTACAAAAATGCATAAACTAGTTATTAATAGTCTTTGAAAACACATATAATACATTTTGATAACATAAATAAACAAATTACAATTTAAATAAACTAACCAATTACATTTTTTTGCACATACATGAATAATTTTAAAAGATACATATGTAATTTTAATTAGAGATTGTTTTGGCTTGATTTGGATTTTTTAGGAATAAAGCCATAAACCAAACCAATTTAATTGGTTTTATAAAAATTCAAACCAAACCAAACTAAACCAATTACTGTATGGTATGTTTTATTTTTGAATTAGTTTGGTTTGATTTAGTCGTTTTAATTGGTTTGTTGAGCACCCTTTTTGAATAGATAATTCAATTCTAATAATATTGTAGGTCTTCCAGGTTCACTCAAACAGATTTGTCGACATCTGTTAAGTGTACAAAAATGCACTTTTGTTTATATCAATAATTTAAATTTTAATTAAGCAATTTCATGATTTTAATTCAAAATATTTTATTTTAAAAATATATAATTTAGGGGGGAGTCTGTGGTTGAGACCTTTCTATGGTCTATACCGGTAAAGCCATTTTTTAGACCGTTGAGATTCAATTGAACGGTTAAAATATTGATGGTGTACGATACTTATCATACACCTTACCTCACATAATCCTTCCCACCCAAAGTCTTCTCCGTCGCAGGTGATCTTCTCGTCGCCGGCGACGGAGCGGCGATTCACCCCCTACGCCGGCGACTCACCCCAGACGTCGGTGACCCACCTCCGGCCCCCCAGTCCTGGATGCCAGCCGCTGGCCGCCGACGACCATTTTCTCTCTCTTCCCCTTTCTCTCTCTTCTCTTCTCTCTCTTCCCCTCTCTCTTCCCCTTTCTCTCTCTTCTCCTCTCCCCCGACGCCGGTGACCCACCTCCGACCCCCACCACTGGTCCCAGGGTTGGCCGGCCGCTGGCTACCTCCCTCTCTCTCTTCCCCTTTCTTTCTCTTCTTTTCTCTCTCTCTTCCTCTCTCTCTTTTTCCCCTCTTTCCTGCCACCCCTAACCCCCGGCCCCTACCCCCAGCCCCCTGGTGCACCCCCCTCCCCCAACCTCCCCCCCGGCACCCCCCCTCAACGACCCCCCTCTTTCTCTCTTTCTCTTCGCAGGGCCGATGGGAGGGGGTGCCGGGGGGGCAGGGGGTGGGGGGAGGCCGGGGAGGGGGGGCGCAAGGTGGGACAGGCCGGCTGGGGGTGAGGGCGGTAGGAGAGAGGGGAAGAGAGAAAGAAGAGAAGAGAGAGAGGGAGGTTGCCGGCGGCCGGCCGGCCAGGGTTGGTACCGGTGGTGGGGGGGCCGGAAGTGGGTCGTCGGCGTCGGGGGAGAGGAGAAGAGAGAGAAAGAGGAAGAGAGAGAAAATGGTCGCCAGCGGCCGGCGTTCGGCATCCGGGACTGTGGGGGCCGGAGGTGGGTCGCCAGCATCGGGGGTGGAAGAGAGAGAAGAGAAGAGAAGAGAGAGAAAATGGTTGCCGGCTGCCGGCATCTGGGACTGTGGGGGCCGGAGGTGGGTCACCGGTGTCGGGGGTGAGTTGCCGACGTCCGTCGCCGACTGCGAGAAGATCGCAGGCGACGGAGAAGACTTTAGGTGAGAAGGATTATGTGAGGTAAGGTATATGATAAGTATCGTACATCATCAATGTTTTAACCGTTCGATTGAATCTCAATGGTCTAAAAAAGGGCTTTATCGGTAGAGACCATAGAAAGGTCTCTATCATGGACTTCCCCTATAATTTTATTTTATTTTATTAGAAATCTATTTATTTTGGATTTATTCTATTGTGTGTTCTTATTTTTGAATTTCTTCATTTTTCCTTTGCTTATCCTTTCTCCTTTCTCTTTTTCTTCTTTTTTTTTCTCCGCTTCCTTTCCGCAGGTGAGCGCTTCCTCAGCCCCGTCACGTGTCAGCTCCTTATTTGCCAGCCGCAATTAGTGCCAGCCGTGCCAGAGCTGCCACGTGGCCCCTGCAGGTGCACGTGGGCGAGCTTCGGGCTGCACTTCCCTCCCAGCTGGCCCGCGTGATGTCAGCCCAGGATGTACTTCATTATGAGGTATTTACTTTATGATTATGTATTTGTTTGATATGTAAGTCAGTAAGTCCCAATTTAAATTTTTATTTTTTTAAAAAAATTAATAAAAATTATAATTAATTTTAATTTAAAAATTTCAAAGGAATCAAGCAGACCCATATCTCCAAGAAAGAATGAATTCAATTCAATATTTGTAAATCTGTATCAATTGAGTCAAGAGAGATAATATCATAAATAAAAATCTATTAACAACTCCTAATTAAAAATACTGTTCCATATATTATTAAATTTGAATACTCTATATACAATGGAGATTACCTGAGATTCAATTTAATCATTTCTTATAACATGAGGTAACTTCATCCGATGCACCTTAACAATAATCCGTATAGAATTGTCTCGTCCATAATGAAGATGAATTATGCTAATAATAATAATAAAGCTAGGCCTTACTTTAATTTTATTATGGACAATTTTATGTTATTATTCTTAAATATTATCATCCTATTTATAACTTATATACACAATACTTAAGTTCACATCAATAATCACGAAATTTTATGATATTTATTAAGTACCAAACATACATATATATATATATAAGTGTATAATGAAATAAAACTAAAGAAATCAAATTTGAGAAAATCTTAAACAGTAAATACTTTTTGGACAACCCTAACAGTGTCAATATAACATATCACAGTTCACAAATTATTGTAATAATTAAATTTAAAAAAAAATGTAAAATCATTACAAAACTAAATAAAAAGAAAACACATTTCAAAAGATTTCGAGTTAACTTGCAGACTTCAAGGCTGCAGGCATTTTCCTGCGCAGTAAGATGCACATTCACCAAACAGATCGGAGACTTTCACGTCTCTAGGGGCAGAGCTTCTTGATCAAGTCCACTGCCCAAGTCATTACACGATTCGATCCTCTCAATTGAACGTAACGTCCTTATAATCTTTGGACTAGGGAAGAGAGAGAAAGCGACGGTGAAAAATGAGAAGAGTACCAGAACCATAAGAAGAAGAAGACGAAGAATCAATCTTTGCTTGCACAAATATTGTTGGTATTACAAGCAATAGTATTATTACCACCTTCACCGATTCTACCATACTTTTCCCGGAATTAATTTTCTCAGTCATTTGTGGCTTTACTTTGTTTCTTGAAATTTTGTGTTTTTTTTTTAATCTAAAATACGTGCCTATAGCTAGGTATATATGGTTACCCCACACACACACACACACACATATATATATATGATACGATATGTATATATGTATATTTATTTATTTATATGTTTATATGTTTTCCGTAAACGTCTAGTAATATTTTTGCTTTTACCATTCAAAGTGCAGTACTTGATTAGTGCCCAGAAATAATTTTTTTTTTTTAGCATTAACTCAATGGTTACATTTTAATAGAGAAACTAGCTAGTGAACTGTTGGCTTTAGTTGTTATCTCTTGGATGCTTCGTCAAGAGGACATATTCCTTTTTTATTTCTCTGCGCTTAGCAATATGTGTGTTTGTGTGTGTGTGTGTGTAATGTATATATATATTGGCCTTTCAATTTACTAATGATCAAATGTTGGTCGAGGCACATATTTCAGTTTTTATAATTAGCTCTTGGTTTTTTTTTTTTTTTTTGGCTAAAATGGCTATCATAAGATTTGCATGACTAATTTGATAATTGGTTTAATATTACGTATCTTGTAATTCACTTATTATTATTATTATTTTGCTTTATCACAATGTGGTTTTCTGGAAATAAAAATAATCATTATTCTTTAAATCATAAATTGTAAGAAATGTTGTGGAGAGAGAGAGGACAGGAGAGGGATGATTTTTGTTTTGTTTTGTTTTCTTTTCTTTTCCTGAAATTAGATTATTTTTGTTTCTAAGTATCTTAATGTTTTTAAATTTCTTTATATTAGTATTAAACTTTCTCAAACAATAACAATTTTGAAGTCAAAGTAGGTTTTAAACCTTCAAATTTTTCTACGTACTAAGTCTTACTCTCAGGGTAAATTCATTTTTTCATATCATCATATTTAGTTTACCATGCTTTACCTAAAATAATATTAGAGATATCAACTTTAATTTAGTATTCGAATACTAACTTGCATGACGTGAGAGTTGTCTTTTTTTATTTGTAAGTTTTCAAATAATTATCAGAACTCAAAACAATTTATTAAATTCAAAAGATTGCATCTATTAATTAAAAGATAACAATAGACTGTTATTTAAATAATTATTCAAAAATTAGTATTAGAATTGTTATCTCTTCACATATTGACACATCATAATTCTGTCCACAAAATTACTGAAGGGATGATAATTGCAATGGTTTTGGAGTCCAGATCAGGATGAAAGTTACCTTTTTGAAATTTGAAAAGCATATTTTAGAGGATCCAAATCCTAAAAATGATATCAAAAGGGGATGCCATCTTAAGTCAATTGCCTAAAATGAAAACAAGTAGATAGACGTCAAATGAAAATGAAAAAAAAAAAAAAATTTAAAGGGAGAAATCAACAACATTTTTAGTGGATTAGGATGCAAGTAAAGTCAAATAAGGTATCAAAAGGAGATGCGATTATTCAAAGCTAAAGATTCTTTAATTGAGTGGAGTCTTAGAGTATGTTTAGCACCAGATTTAAAAATTAAATGACTTTTAAATTTTTTTTTTTTTTTGAAAATTGAGGTGCAGGATTCGAACTCTACACCATTTGATTGAATTAGATATGAAATTATTGTTAAGCTACAATTTAAATTAAACTTTTTTTTTATATTGGTGTTTGGTAAAAAAAATGAATATAATATAAATTTGAATATATACACACACAAATATATTTATAATTACGGTGGCAAAACAAGGGCTTAATTCGGCCGAAGATCATATGAACTTTGGACATGGAGTAAAACTAAACAATCTACTAACTTATGCCGGCGTTGAACTATAAATAATATATTGAACTAAGCAAGGTTTTTAACGAAGATAATCATAGATTCTAATTTTTAAAAGTGTAATTTCGTCTATATTTTTTGGCAACAAAAAATACCTAGCTTTGTTTCCTACATGCATATAACTTTTAGTTGTTTTACCTTTTGTGGCTAGTTTATTTGATCTTGGCCCTGTGCTACTTACTTTTTCCCTTATTTTTAATAAAATGTTAAAAATATGTAAATGATGAGAGTGCTAAAATAGTATCAATCTAGTTAAGATATCCTAATACACCTACTGATTTATATCCAAGCAATCATATTAAAAAAAAAAATTATTTTAAAGGAGAGAGTTAATTTTAATTTTAATTTTTTTTTGTGTGTACCAGAATGCAAATAAACCGAAATAGGGTATTAAAAATAAGTGGTACTTCTTTATTTGTTTGTAACTAAGAATTCTATAAGTTAGGATTGGTTTAAAATTTCATACTATAGAGCTCCATTTTAAGGTCTTTCCATTGCTCTAGTTAATTGACCATATGTGTGGTAATAAGAGTGAAACTTAGCTCATTAAATAGAAAGTGAGTCGGATTTTTTTCCATTTTATTAACGCACTCCTGATTTGCTTTATACGAAGAGTATGAAGGATAAGATGATACCATATTTTTTTGTTCAGCAAACAAAAACAAAAACAAAAGAGAGAGAGAGAGAGACAGATTCTTCATCAGAGACTGTTGCTAGCAACCGAGATTCTTATTTTTATGCTTTTTTGCTCTTGTGGTGTCTGCTCTTTGTTTAGCAGCCGTCTCTGTTTTTTCCTTTTCGTGGCTTACTGAATTTCTTATGAGCATAAAATAAATAAATAAATAAAGCACGTCGATTGGACATTGGACGTACACTCAAATTTATTAAATTAAAAAAAAAAAAAAAAAAAAAAACTCAAATTTATTCCAAATTACACATCACATCATTAAAAAATTAATCTAATAATTAAAGTAATAATATCTATCAATAATAAAACATGACAGCTCCTATAAAAAAAAATTTCATATTTTATATGTAAAATATTTGGAATGACATCAACGATACCAATTAACATGCATGTTATACTTCTCTCCTTAGAAATCCATGCTCCAATTCATTTACCCTTTACTTGTTATGTCTTGAAGACATAAAATACGAAGACAACTTTTTGTCAGTTTTTTTTTTATTAGTAAATAAAGGAACACTCTTTTAAAAATTTTAATTTGAGAATTCAAGCCCTTCCCATTTTAATGGAGTTAAATATGGAATCACCGTAATGTAATATCTGTAATCACTTTTTTTTTCCCTAATGAAACCAAACCATAAAAGTTTATTAAAAAAATAGTAAAATAAACAAAAAGGGACTTTATGCAATAAGAACTTCATATCATAATTACGTATATGGTTTTTTATTTTGTGGAAATTATTATATATATATATATATAATTGATGCCTAAATAGTATAGCTTTGTCATTTTGGATTTGGAAAAAGGTGAATTTTTTTTTTTTAAATATAAAGTGGAAAGTGGCATCAAATTGGCTTTCTCTTCACATTGTTGAGGAGCCCACAAGTGAAAATTTGCCTTCTGCTAAGGCTTATATCTACTTATATATATTTATATATATATGTATATATAATATACGTCCTTTCCAATATTCCAAAGGGTAATCAATTCGTATCACGTGAATATGTCATGATCACAAATAGTTATTTTTGGATGAATTTTGTTCCACAGAAAGATCTGGATCATTCATTTTTGGGTGCCATGTCTCTTCACTTGTCTTTTAAGGCCCTCCAACAAAACAAAACAAAACAAACAAACAAAAAATGCCAAAACTTTTGCACAAAATAGAAACTAGAAAGAGAACAAAGTGGGACGCGCCCACCCCCCCCCCCCCCCCCCCCCCCCCCCCCCCGGGGTGGGTGGGCCGGCATTCTGCATTTGACCATGCATGACCTATGGGGTAGATGCACCGCATTTACCTTGCGTCTATATTTCTCTTCAATTTTTTTTTTTGTTCTAAGAATTTTGTAGAATTTTTTTTTAAGTACATAAACATATGAATTCTATTTATTAAAAAAAATGAAAACACAATCATGTTTCGAATATATGAGTTCTTATCTATTCCACTCTCTTCTCTCTGATGTGTTAATTTTAACATGATAGATACGGAAAATAATTTTGAATTGATATTATCTTAAAAGAGTATTAGATTGAAAAGAAGAAAATCTAATGAGAATTTATTAATATCTGATTGTTAAGAAGTATACTTTATTATTGGATTTTTTAAAAAAAAATAATCTTTACCACATAATTTTTCCTTGAAAACGCAGTCACTGAAAAGTTTTTCAATATACAATTTGATCATTGGACCAAAAGGTTGACCGGTGGAGTACTTTTGTAGATTTCTTTTTTTTTAAAGTAAATGGATACAAGGTTTTCAAAGAGAGAGAATTAGAACTCTGACCATAGAATATAATCACATTAAAAATTAAAAAAATGCAAATCAACATTTTTTTACTACAAATCAACATAACAGAAAAGCAAAAATCTGACCATAGTATTTGCAAATCCAATCATGCAAATTTTTAAAAAACAATTAAGCTATTTGATTGTTGAAATCGCAAGGGTTGATAATTCAGGTAACAACACGACATAAAAAATGCATATTAGGGTTAAGAAAAAAGGGTGTGAGTTGGTTTTGAATTGAACTTGTATAACACATTATGGGGGAAAAAAAGGTTAGGTTTACGTTAATCAAATGGACACGAAATCAACCCGTAATAATCCGTTCAAATTTTGTATATAAGTCAGGTTGACTCGTGGGTGGTTTTTTGCTTGATATGGATTATGTTAAAACATGTCACTTTTTCTTACTTACCACCCCCCCCCCCCCCCCCCCACCAAAACCCACCCCGCGGTGGTTGATGGGTTAGCGAGTTAACGAGTCATATTCTATTAATTAGACCCAAAAAACTAAGTTGGCAGTTTCACGTGTTGGGTTAGGTCACCACGCCAACTTTTTTGAAATAATTATACAAATGTCTACTTTTAAAGTCCCGTTCTAAAATATGTCTATTTTTAAACAATATTACATATACGTCTATTTCTTATATAATATATATGTAGTACATATTCTGTCTTTTATCATAATTGACTTCATTTCATTAATATATACAGAATCTCATATTTCTTTTTTTTTTTTAATTTTAAAGATGATTTTCACAAATGATAATTACCTTTAATAAATACAAATTAGTTTTTCCTTCTATTTTTTGAATTTTGAATTGATTCTGAAAAATCAAATGGATTCTTTATGAAAAAAAAAAATCAATTTATTGATGTAATCCACTTCACTACAAATCAGATAGTTACCATTTATGTATCAATCAAATAAATTCAAGAATAATAAAAATGATATTTAATTCTTTATCAAAAAAATATTATTATTTATATAAATTAGTATAAATAAAATGAAAACTATCTTTATGATAAAGCCTCGTTCATTACAAGAAAAATGAATTAAAAAAAAAAAGTTATTCATAAACCTCACTGTAAATCAAATGGATACTTTGTATTCATCAACCAAACAACGTTGAACACGTGCAGCAGCCTGCTATTATTGTCACGTGAAAGAATTGTACCAAGCAGTTGGTAGTCCAGGTTTAGTTTCATTGAATCCACGTTAGTATTCGAAGTTGAGGTAAATTGCATGCCCCCATCACTTTTCGGCATCTAGATTATGAAACCCTGGCATTAAGTGTACCACCATTGTTTATTTATTTAACGATAAATAATCTTTTTTTAATAATTTTTTTAATAAATGATTGATATTTTTAAAAATTAGTTGGAAGATTATTTTTAAAATCTGGTTAATCAATTTGGTAATTGGTCAGTCGATAATTGATCATAACATATTATTAATTTGATAAATCAGTAATAAATCATAATTAATATTTGATTAATTATAATATAAATCATCAATTTTTTAGTCAATCACTAATTGAACATGACAATTACTAATTGACTAAATTTGAAAAAAAAATGACAAACAATCATTTTGTTAAATAAAAAAAAAAGTTCTGTAATATATTAGATTGAGTGATCAAAACAGGCCGCATACCCTAATTTTTGTTTTTAATTTGGAGATGAAAGAATTCAAACTCTTCACTTTATAATGGAATCAAATGTGAAATTATCGTTAAACTATTCCTACAAACCACTCACCCATTGTTTTCAAATTACGGAAAAAAAAAAAAAAAGTTCACATGAGTAGACAATCGTATTATGGTTACAACAATTTTGGTAAAATATTACAATTTAACAAGACATGATGACTCATAACCCCTAGTATTTGTTCTTTCAGTGGAGTATCTAATATCTAGTGCTTATTTTCAGATGTTAGATCTTGTTAAAATGATATTCAGTTGAAACAAGATTTTTTTTTTTTTTTTTTGCCCCCTTCTCCTGAATCTGATAGTTTTCTAATGTAAATGTTTGAAATAGAACCTTAAAATGCCTCTTGGAATTCTCCTAATTATGGTATTATTATAACTTTTTTAAAGTTTAGTAAGTATTACCTTCTGAAAAATATTGTAGTAAAAAAAAAGTTGGGGAAAATTGAAACACGAAACTCCAATCCAGGTAATTTTTAAAATTTATCCGAAAAATTGACTTTTGGTTAAAACATACAAAATAGTAGGTTGGAATATACAATATGAAGGGAAAAAAAAATCATACTATTGATATTTTGAATTTATTAGTTTGTTATGTACTAGATTCTTTTAATTTTATATCAGATTTCTATTTTTATGTAATTTTTTAATCTGATTTAATGCGTAAAACTATTAATAAAGACTTTAATAAAAATAAAAATAAAAATATTTTAAGCTCTAGAAAAATTGAGAAATTATTTAATAGACTTGATGCAATAAGACATCATACTTATGTAATACACAACTATCAAGTAAATAGTTTAAATTTAGGTGATTTGTCAATATCAGCACCATTCTAAATTCATAATCGTCATTCTCTTTCTCATGGTCGAAGCATCCAAATAGAAATATCTAGGATGAAAATATTTAAATGAAAATTTTGACCAGAAACATTTGAACTGTCCTTCAAACTGACGTTTGAATGTTAACATTTAAAATAAAATATTTAAACATAATATTTAAATGTATGTTTAGAAATAGCTATCTAAAAAAAATATGAGAGATGAAAAAATGAAATTTGAAATTATTTTCAAAATTCGTTATAAAATCGCTGTAAAATACATATCAAAATGGAGATAAATTTTAGGAGGATGTTTTACTATTTAAAAACAAAAAATCAAATAACATTAAAATATTTTATTTTTCATTGTTTTTAATAAATACATATTTAAAATGACTATTTAAATAAAATTCTTCGTATATTTCTAAATAGTTACGCCAAAAGGATGCTTTATAAATTGTATCTAATTTAAACGGTTAGGATGAATTGTATCTAATTAGATATCAAACGAGGCAAATGCCCGTGCGTTGCACTGTAGCAGGGGAAAAAAGTTAACAACAAAATTATGAGAATAAATAATGTACATCAAGTGTAGTTAAGAAAGGAAGGTAATATATTTACAATAACTTTGAGAATTTAGTTGTTTTTTTTTTTGTATTTAAATTTACATTATGATGTCTGTATTATATATATCAGTATAGCTATATATTTATATTTACAGATACAAAAAGTTTTGAAATAGGCAAGTTTTGTTTCGTTGAATGACCTGCTGTCATTCATGTTTAACCTTTTTCATCTTTTCCTCCGATCTGTCATAATAAAAATTTTTCTATATGTTAGTAAGATGATGTTTCTAGTTGATATATAAATTGAAAAAAAAATTATTAATGTACTGTATAATTATTTAGAAAAAATAATATTACCTGGTATCTTTTCGTTTTTTTGATGGATCGCTTGGAGATACAGCTTCAAGATGCGGTGGAGGAGGTTGATGCTGAGGACTACAATAACAATATATAAAATTATATAATAATTAATAATATATAAGTATGTATGTACGAAAAAAAATGTATGAATTAAATTTGGAATATAAATAATAATATACCTTGATTCAATTTCTTTAATTGTAGGTTCAGTAAAGGTAAGCTGTTTTTTTGCTGTTTGTTTCCCTGCTAACTGAGGTGTCTCTGGATGAATGGAGATTGATGATGGTGGAATTTCTTCAGATGATGTAATTGTTGGTGCAAGTGGTAAGAGTGGTTGCACATCATCATCAAATGTTCTTACAATTACTGTATCAATGAACGCACCTCGGAGACGAAATTGGATGACAAATATTTTTGATATGCCTTTTAGTTGATTCAGGATAGGAGGGAGAATGGTTGGATCGGTGTATCCTTCTTGGATCGTCAGCGTGGAACAGGGTTTATTTATTAATGATTGAACAGTTTTTCCAAACATGACGATGTTCATTCCTCCAGTGCCGTCTTCGATTCGTGCATTGATTTTGTACCTGTTGACAAAATTTAATATTTATGTAATTTGTATTTAATTTGATATTGATATATGTTATTTTGTTAGGAGATAAAGTGTATTACCAAGTGATCGGTATTGTGGTCAAATGTCCATGATTATCGCACCACCATGATGTCCCTGATTGTTTTAGCTGTCTGTAACATCTTGGACATGCATTGTAGAACCAACTTTGGCGAATATCAAGTTCAGTAATTGTCGCTTTAACAGTGAATTTCGTCTCCTGTTTAATAAAATAATTGTAATAATGCACAGTAAATTTTTTATTTAGTTTAAACATAATAATTTAATATTTACCTGATTTTGAAATGGATTTAAAGCCTGAAGTTCAGCGATTGTTAGTCGGTTGGCAGTCTTTTGTTCTTCTATTGATAATGGTTGTGTTGTTGATCCAGCTATAAAATCAATTCCTTGGATAGAATGACTGAATCTATAGAAAAATAATATATTAAATGAAGTTAGTTTTTTTTTTGAAATAAATATAAATAATTGTAATAATATATGAGTGAAATTATCAAATACCTTTTTTTGATTTTTTTTGTTTCAGCAATGTCTGGATCAAGATAATATAAAGTACCGCTTGTACTTGCGACATAAAGTCCACCTGTATGTGTATAATTATAATAGTTAGTGAATAATAATATAAATTAATTTTTTTAAGATAATGGAAAAATTTTTTTAATTGTTAAATATATACTTACCCATATATTGTTTGGCCGCCATTGCTGAAAATGCTGCCACGACTGGTTCAGGCATTGTTTGGATTGTATTTTCATCAAATTTTTCTCCAAGCTCTCCCCAAAGAGTGATATTAAGTGTTTCTTCTCTGTTTAATAAAATGAATATAAACAAATAATTTATTAATAATAAATAATGTAATTTTGATTGAGATATTTTTAATAATATATTATTTGTAGTTACCTAATATTTTGAATAACCATACTTCGTCTTTTTATTGATCTATTATTTATCGTTGATTCTTCTATGCCTTTGATGGAGATAATGCGCCCAATCACATCTAACATAATATAATAAATAAGAAATCATTAGTTATTATTTTTTGTAAAATTATATTATTAATTATTAATTATAGATTAAAAAATATGAGCATGAAATATAAATTACCTGATAGAAGATCATTGATGTCGATTCTTGGCGTTAATTGATCAAACTCAACAAAATTAAATTTGAGTTGAGGTATCTCGGGTACGTCGTCCTTAATGTTTTTGAACACAGTAGATCTTGCAAATTGCAACATCGCTACATGAGGAACGATTTTGTACCTTTGTTTGTTGTTGGTGATGAAGAAATTGCTGATCTCATATATGTTGCCCACTTCAATTTTATTTGTTAGAAATTCAGCATCCTTCGCGCGAATAAAAGCGTGTATTGCCCCATCCTGTATTAGAAAAAAATATATTGGTTATATATTAAATAATAAGTAAAGAGATTTTTTTGTAAACATGATAATATTAATGAGAAATGAAATAAGTTACCTGCTCGTCAACTAATAAGCAGTCAAGGCTTATTAGATTTCCAGTTCTGTAATCAGTATTTCTCCAGAGTCGACATATTCGAGCACATATTGTCTGATGTGTTTCTCCTGGTTTCAGTACTCGTATTGGACTGAACATTTTCTATTAAAAAAAACAATGTATATATATAAATATATGTATTGAATTTTTAGGGCTATAAATATTGTTGTGTTGTAAAACAAACTAAAACACAATTATGATTAATTTAATTTTGTAATAGAAATTAATTAATTTTGATGAATATTGTGTAATATTTCTTTGTAAACTATGTTTTTAACATAATTTGGATATTTATTAATTGAATCATGTATTAAAATATGTAGCCCTTTTGGTGAAGTAACTCTAGATAAAGCAACATATAATTGACCGTGACTAAAAATTTCATCTTCTAAATATAATCCGACTTTATTCAGAGATTGACCTTGACTTTTATTTATTGTCATTGCATAACAAATTTTTAAAGGAAATTGTCGTCTCTTTAAAGTAAAGGGTCATTTTGATTCACGAACTGTCATTTCTATTCTTGGTATGTAAACTTTTTCATTTGTATCATTGGAGTTAATTATGCGTCCTTCAACAATTCTATTTGTTAATTGTGTAATAATCATTCTAGTACCATTACATAAACCCATTGATTGATTAATATTTCGCATTAACATAACAGGAATTCCGATCTTAAGTTTTAATTCATGTGGTGGTAAACCATTGAAATTAAGAGTGTGTAAAAATTCAGTAGGATATAAAAGATTCAATTCTTCGAGATTTTCAGATGATGAAAGAATAGTATCACAACTGTAATAAATTTTTGTGTCTGTAGGTACCAATGATAATATATATTTGTTTATTTCATCAGTTGTTTTATTTTTAGGTGTAACAATTGCACGTTGTTTTAAATAATTAATATCTTCAAATTTATTATGAAAATTATCGTATATTATTGTAGAAATTTGTTCAATAGAATTTGTATTATATTGTATTAAAAATTCATCAGGTATTTTAATCCAGGTAGCATCTTCATTTTCTGGATCTTTTATTCCATCTGTTGTTCCATCGCCAACATTTAAAATCCATTCTGAAAAATTAGTAATTTCTATTTGTTCTTCAATAGAGTAATTATTTCTTTTTAATCGCATATTTTCTGTTAAAGTAAGTATACGAAAATATGGCCAAAGATAAGAATTATTAATAGTTACATCAATAATATTTTCTTTTGTGCCATTTGGAACAACAGGTAATATTTGTCTAAAATCACCACCTAAAATAACTGTCATTCCTCCAAAAGGATGATCAAAATTATTTTTTATGTCCTGCATTGCTTTGTCTAAAGCTTCAAAACAATATTTATTAGTCATAGGTGCTTCATCCCATAAAATTAATGTTGTTTTTTCAATTAATTTTGCTAATTGAGTAGATTTTTTTATTTGGCATGTTGAGAATTCATCAATTGAAAGAGGTATATGAAATCTTGAATGTGCAGTTCGACCTTTTGGTAACAACAATGATGCTATTCCAGATGATGCTACAGCTAATACTATTTCACCGTTTGATCTAATTTTACTAATAATTGTATTCCATAAGTATGTTTTTCCTGTACCTCCATAACCATATATAAAAAAAAGATTATTATGTTTATTTTTAATTGCTTGCAAAATTTCATTATAAATAAAATATTGTTCTTCATTTAAATTTTGTACAAAATTGATATTTTCTTCTTTTAATTTGTATATATCATAATTGAGTTCTTCTCTTAAGAGGTTATTATTCAAATCCTCAATTAACGATCCAGTTGGAAGTGGAAGATTATAATGTGATAAGGAAGATGAATTTAAATTTAATAATTTTTCTAATTCATATAATACATAATTATATAATTCGTTTTCTGGAATTTCAAAATTTGGATTATTAAATAATTGTCTTATTTTGTATAAAATATCTTCACACATTAATTTCCAATGCTTTTTTAGAAATTCTGTTGGATCAGAAATATTACAAAATATTAATATAATAGTAAAGAGTTGGCGAAGTTGAACAGATGTTGACCAAAATGAGGCTTCTTTTATTGATTCATCCCATTCTTTATCATCTCCTAATAAACCTAATGCATAGCAAGCCATTTGATTTGTGGGATAAATTATATCATTTATTGTTCTAAGTGATTCAAAACTTGTTGCTCCTTTTCGATGATTTAATAATAATTTTAAGTAATATAATTCACCTGAACCTGGATGAATATAAAATGTTCTTCCTATAGTATGACCATTTTGTCTAGGAGTCCAAGCTTTATTTTTCTTATTCCATACCCATTTTGTTGGGAATTCTGTATAAGTAAGTTCTTGAGCATTTTTGTTAGTTTTATTAATTTCCATCCATTCTGTTAATGTAGTTTTTTGAATTTGTGGTTGACGTATTATATTTTGAAGTTGTTGATTTTTATTAAATGTGACGTTTTGCATATTTGATAAATGAATAGAAAGTCGTTGAACAGCTGGATTTCTATAATGGATTGGATATTCAAATATTCTCCAAATTACTTCATAAGGTGTGATATATCGACAGTTAAGATAAGTTTTTATTTCATCGACTTCTTTATAAATTGTTGTCTGATTATTTTCAGTAATAACATTATCTTCAATAACAGCTCGTATTCTATCTGGACCTTTTGTTATATATTTAAATAAATATTAATTAACATAGATTGAGAACATATTTCAACATTAATGTGAGCACTATATTTTAAACATAATGTTCGATTATATGGAACAACGTATCTATTATCAAGTTTAATACCTTCTTTTATAACATTAAATTCTATATCTCTACGACGATAAATAACTAAACCGTTTTCTTCTATAGTTGTTTCATTTTTTATTTGTTTTGGGAATTTTTTGAACATCTTGAGTTTTTCATACATGGTGCATTTGTTTTGGCATATCCACATGGTCCATGTATCATATATTCTGTTATAATTTTATAACCTAAAGGATCTTTTATTGGATCTGGTATTTCAGCCGAAATAAATTTATTTATTTCTGCAGCATTATGATATTTATGTTCAGGATGTAACCAAAATAGCATATGACAATGAGGCAAACCACGTTTTTGAAATTCCACCACATATAGATCTAGAGAAGGAAAAAAGGGGGGAAAAAAAAACAAAAATGTTAGTTTTTTAAATCTATTATAATAAATAATAATAATAATAATCAATGATTTTTTTTTATAAATTAACTCACATGCTATTATAGTTCCAAAAATATCGCCTGATTTTATTGTAGTTAATAGATGATTTAATTTTATTTAAATATTCGACTTATAAATATCTGGTCTGTCTTCAGATTTTTGTCCTGGAATTATATTAAATTTCTTTTGATTTCTGGCCATTTGGAATTGCATGTAAATGTTAAAAATATATCAGGGTTTCCATAATGTCTACAAATCGCCATTGCATCTTGATAATTTTGAATCATATATCTTGGACTTCCAGTGTAAGAAGATGGTAAAATAATTCTTTTTCCTATTGCTTCCGCATTTGTATCACCTCTATTATAGCATCTTGGATACCTTTATAAATCTCAGATCTTAAATTATTTTGATTTTGTCTAACATAATCTAAACGATCTTCTTCAATAGAAGCAAAACTATCTACAATATATTGTTGAAAAAGTCGTCCAGCTCTAAGTAATGTGTTTCCTTCATGTAATCGTTGTTGAAATTGAAATGCATAGAAGGATCTCATTGATATTCGATTTCTACGTGGTTGTTTACCAGTAAAATTGGGATTCCATCCTATATTAGTTCTATATCCATCTTCTCCATAAGGAAATAATAGGGATACTGTAATGCCATATATGATGGATGAAGTTTATTAATTCTTTGTAATTCTCCAGTTTGACTATGAATAATAATATCTCTACCGTTCTCATATAAGCCGAAGTCTCCAACAATTAAACCGCCTATATCTGTTGAAGTTGGAAGATCATATTGTTACTATCTCCTTGTCGGTCTACCGATTAATCTTAGTTTCATTGATGATATTTCACTATTTTTATAAACATCTCTAACGTTCTAAAGAGCTGGACTAATTTATTTGTTTCATCTAACATCATCATTAAATTTTTAATGATAATCTCATTAAATTATTTGTATCATTATTATTTGAAAATGTTGCTATTCTGTTTGAATTTCATTATCTGTATCATAAATATATAATTGAGCAATTTTGGATGATTATTATTAATGTAGTAAAGATCCTATTAAGTGATGAATTTGTCCACTAATTTTGAAAAATATATGGTCCAGATGATTTGTTAATATCTGATTGAATATTTGCTCCGAATGAAGTAAAGGCAAACATAGAATTATAAAGTCTAATATTTTTTCTAAAATTGCACTTAAGGGTCCTCCATAATAATTTAAAAAGTTCGTCTAAAATTGGTGGTGTTTTTTTTCTTAAAGGATTATAATTTTTCCATTTTGACAGCATAAAGAAAATCTTGGTGGATATGTATTTTGTGTTTGTTCATTTTTCCAAAATAATGCTGCACAGTATTGACATTTATAATTACAATCTCCAATATCAATATATGCATTATTTATATCTATATAAAAAATTTGTGTGGGGAAAAAAAAGGAGGAAAAAACAGTTAGTAAAAAAATTGTTATAAATTTTATAAGTGGAAAAGAAAAATAAAAGAATTTAAGATGAAGAAATTACTTTCTTCAATTGATGGTAAGTTGTGTCCGCCGAAGATGAAATTGATGTTTCTTCGCCAATGTTATGAGTTGAAGATAATTGAATATATCTATTTCGAGCACCAATGATAATATTTGTATTTAATTCTTCAAATTCATTTCTTTGAAAATGCGAATTTGTCGATGTGGATGCTTCGTTATCATTTATACAAATTTGTTTTTTATTACGTTTTGAACGTTTTAAATAATTGTTATTACTATTCGTTTTTCTTTTCATTTTGCTTGATTTCATTTTTTTAATATAAATTATAAAAACATTAATACAAAATAGTATTAACAGACAAATATTATCCATAGGAAAAAAATTATACAACATAGTTAGAATCAATAAAAAAAGAAATAATAATATAATAATAATATTAAATATTAAAACTCAAATGAAACATTTAGTATCATAAGTTTTTTTACTGACATAAAATGTATTAACAAAAGACTACAAATGATAAATAATTAAAAAATTTGAAAAGTGAACAGCAAAAAAAATGTAATAAACTAAATAAACATAATAAAAAAATTGGAAAAACTAATTGCATTTATAATTAAAAAAAGTATGTTTTATATTTAATGAATGTAATTTTGGAGAATAATATTAATATAAACATTTACAATAATCTGCTTAATAAATAAATGAAAAATAAATAACATATTTGCTAAATTGAATTAAAAAAAAAAAAACTTTGTATACAATATCTATAATAATTTTAGTACAATTATTATAAATATTTTTGTTTGTAATAAAATTTTATCGCAGGGAAAAAAAAAAGATAATAAAAAGATGGGTAGAGCTTAATATATACGTATTGTATTCT
>JAINRH010000199.1:0-43677 GCA_025413025.1 Ficus hispida
TGTTAAAAAGGTTGCATGGCTAATGTAGCAAATTATGCAACTTTGGAAATTAAGCATACCCTAGAATTCTAGAAAAGAATAATGGGTTGCATGGCTAAATTTTAAAATGTGTTTAAAGAAAATGTACATTAGAAAAAGCGATGTGTGTTGATGTTAAGCTCCCGCTGTGGTCGGCTGAGGTAGTGTGCACGATTAGGACGTAAAACCAATTTGAAACAAGAAACTACCAGATTCGAGTCTAGGTTAAGCAGTTTTCTGGAAACCCGAATTTGGGGCCCTTAGAGGCCGAATTTGGTAAAACCTAAAACACGAAAGTTGTAGAGTAGGATTTTTTCTAGTAGACAGCGCATACATTTTTTCAAAATAAGGCTCCAACGGCCTTCGTTTTTATGGAAAACCGAGCCTGACCATGCCCAGTTTCCATGCACGGCCAGGACAGTTTAACAGGGTAAACGAACGAATTAAGTTCCGAACTGGGTTTTGCACAAAACATGAAAGTTTTAGAATTTTTCAAGATCAAAAACTTTCATGAAGAAAGTTTTTAGATTCGATATGGATTTGTAAATAAAAATTTGATTTCAAAAACTGTGTAGGAAACAAGAAATTTCTGCACAGGATTTCTAAAACAAAACAGAAAAATTGTATTTTTCATAAAACCCATTGTTTTGACTGCTAAAACTGTTCCAATGGCAGTTTTCAGCCCTTAACAATTTATAAAACGTACTCATAAGTTTTCAAGGATTTTTGAAAGAAAAACCTAAGTTTCTAAAAACAAAGCAAGAAGGATTTTAACCAAGTTATTGGTTTGGGCCCAAAGCCCAAGGGTTATCCAACGTAACCTAATCAAGGACCAAGCCTTTCGACTTTAACCTTATCTCGAGGGTTATTTACGGGATTATGAATAGTAATCCGTTTACGATATTTTTTCCAAGATAATGACATGGGGACATATAAGCCTAATTAAGTATGAATGTTGGTTTGGTTACCAACATTCTATAAGTACAGAATTCTTACCCTATGTCCATATTTATAACAGGAGATAACCTGCTGTTGTGTCCGGAATTAGAGCGACGCATTAGTGGACATAATAGACGAGGTAAGTACAAACCTCACCTACAGTATGGAAAATAGTAATCTATTTTCAAGTATATGACATGTTTACACGTTATGCCATGTTATGCTATGTCATGTTATGTTATGCTATGCCATGTTATGTTATGTCATGTTATGCCATGTTATGATACGATAAGCCATGTTAAATCATGTTAAGTCATGATACATCAAGTTATGTCATGTCTAGTTTCATGTGCATCATGATTATTAAGATCACATGTAAGGATTCTTAGTCTTGGAAATATAACAAGACTAAGACTAAACCAAAACAAGTAAGGTGTCGTACCAACCTCCTGTTGATGCAGGAGGATCATGTATGTTTCAAGTTATAATTATCAACCTTCCGTTGATGCGTGAAGGTCATATTCATGTTTTCCAGAATGGTTAAGGGCCTTGCAAACCCTGACGTTCTGAGGCTTGCGCGCTTTTGGTACGTACACTAGGGGCCCACATGCTAAACAAGATAATAAGTTCAAGTCAATAATTGGTCATAAAAGATTCATAATCGATTCATGCATAAGTTGCACGACATTGTTATATTTTGTGAGATTATGTTTGTACTTGCTGAGCGAAAGCTCATCAGTATATTTCATACTGTAGGTAAGAGGCCTGCAGCTTAATTGGTAGGCCAGGTGGATGATGCGGTGGGTGAAGGGCGGTGTGGGATACCACTACGCAAAATCTTCCGCGAAGTTATGATAAGTTTAAGTATATATATATATATTTTTAAAGACAGTTATGTTGTATAAAAAAAAATTATGAGGATTTAAAGACTCGAACAATTTGTAAGAAGTATGTATGTTTTTATTTAGTATGTATGTATGATAAGTTTCCATATGAGTAACTCTATTTTATATATAAGTTTAAAAAAAAAATTTATTCTCGATTTTCCAAGCAAGTTTAAGCAGTGTTATAAGTCCAAGTATGTATGGTAACTGCCCTACGTAGGTTGGGGCATTACAAGTTTGGTATCAGAGCGGTATCCTGCCAGCCTACTTCACCTTACCTCACATCACTTCCGCCACGGCCCAAGTAAGTTAAGTTATTTTTCTTATGCTTAGAAATTAGTTAGAAGCTCACGTGCGTAGTAAGCATCTGTCGTCAATGGTCACGCCAGGAACTTCTCGCATTATGGAATTAGCTCGACGTTATGGAAGTTATATGTGGTATTTGTGGAACTTTGCCACATAAGAAAAATATTGGATACAAGGATAACGTTAGGTGGTGCCTTCGCTTGGTGGTGGCAATTAAGTGACATATGAACATGATGGGAAAGTTTTACACCTTCCTAAATGTTATACTTATGCATTTGTGTTATAAAGCAGATATGGATAAGATTATGATGGACTCAGATATATTCCATGATTATGTTATGATATGGAATTAAGATTATGGTTCTATATAAAAGACATGATTTTATTAAACAAGGAGCTTATTTCATAAATTTTTTTTTATGTAGAACCATGCCACCCAAGCGTAGAACGGCTCAGACCCAGAACGTTGATCTTGCGGCCCAGATGAATGAATTAAGACAAATGATGTTAGCCCAACAACAAGAGATAGGTGGGCGTAGAGCTTAGTTGGCTCAGCAAAATCAGGGACCTCCTAATGTCAGAGTACCACCAGCACCTGTGAATCAGCCTGCTGCACCGGAAATTCCTGATGCTGACCCGGTGATTCCAGAAAACCCCATGGCTCCTGAAGTGCCTGATGTGCCTTTGGTTGCTCCGCCAGCACCTCTGGTTAGAACTCCGGAACAATTATATGACAGATTTCGGCGCATGAAGGCACCGGAATTCGAAGGATCAACAAACCCAATCGAGGCCGACAACTGGTTGATTGACCTCCAGGTTATCTTGAACTTTCTCAAGCTCGATGATGAAGAGAAAGTTCTCTGTGCATCCTTTATGCTGAGGAAAGATGCTCGCCTCTGGTGGGAAACAGTCCAGATTAGGCGAGATGTTACCCAAATGACTTGGGAGGACTTTGTTGAGGAATTTAAGGAGAAGTACTTCAACACTGACGTTATGGAAGCTCAACAAGACGAATTCAATAATTTTCGTCAGGGTAATCTATCGGTAGCTGAGGCGGTGAAAAAGTTTGAGCAACTAGCACGTCTTTGTCCTCACCTTATCGGCTCCGAGAGAGACAAGGTAAGAAGGATGATGAGGATGTTCCGCTCGGATCTGGCCGTAGTAATTAGCAGTGGCCCCTACCCACCAATCACTGTTGCTGAATGTGTCAGCCGGGCGATACGAGCTGAGTATTGGGTAGGTCAGAACAAAGAACAACGGGCTAAGTTTTTTAAGGAAAAGAGAGAAGAGAAGGCCCAAGTTAAGCAGATTCAAGCAAGACCAAGCCAACCTCCGCAGCAGAAAGGGCAGGGAGGATCTTTTGGGCAACACAGCAATAACAGGCAATACGGCAGTAGTCAACAGAAGAGGAAGTGGAATGGAGGGGGTCAGGGGAATCAACAAAATTTTCCCCAGAAACGGAATGCCCCTGATAGCAGCATGAATCCCACTTGTCAGAAATGTGGGAAGAAGCACCCGGGAGACTGCCGTGCTGGAACTAATCGTTGTTTTCTGTGTGGTAAGGAAGGCCACTATGCTAAGGACTGCAATGCTAATTCCCAGAATCCGCAGCACCAACAAAGGAGTCAGGGGTATCAGCTTCATGCAGCACAGATGAAGCTCGAAGGACCTGAAATCTCTCAAGGCAGGCTTGAAGCTCCAGCAACTCAAGGGCGTATTTATGCCTATACTAAGGAGGATGTTCAAGCTGGACCATCCACAGTGGTGACAGGTCAGCTTCCTTTCGCGCAGCAAGATGCTTATGTGTTAATTGATTCTGGAGCTACGCATTCATTCACATCACCTAGGTTCGCTAAGAAACTAGGTAGAGGAAGCGATAGGATTGGAAGAACTTTCAGAACTGCATTACCCTCCGGAGAAGTTCTGTTGTCTGATTATTGGATACGTCATGTTCCAATAATTATACGTGGTAGGGAAATGTATGTCAACTTGATTGTCATTGACCTGTATGACTATGACGTCATTTTGGGTATGGATTTCTTGGGGAGATACAACGCGGTTATAGACTGTCAACGTCGGATAGTCACGTTCAAGCCAATTGGAGGTGAGGAATTCATTTTTAGAGGATCGACTCCGAAACAGCCGAAAATGCTCATTTCTGCGCTAAAGGCTAAGAAGTTGTTGGCAGAAGGATGTATGGGATTTTTAGCCAACATGGTGGATAAGGCTCAAGAAACTAAGAGCAGGCCGGAAGAAGTACCGATAGTCAAGGATTTTGTCGAAGTTTTTCCTGAAGACTTGCCAGGATTACCACCGGAGCGAGAGATCTCTTTTGAGATTGAATTACTTCCTGGATCGGCACCAGTATCCAAGGCACCTTATAGGATGGCCCTCGCTGAACTTAAGGAATTGCAACTTCAGTTGCAAGAGCTCCTGGATCGAGGATTCATCCGTCAGAGCTATTCACCATGGGGAGCCCCAGTTTTATTTGTTAAAAAGAAGGATGGCACTTTTAGGATGTGCATTGACTATCGGGAATTGAACAAGATTACCATCAAGAATAAGTATCCATTGCCCAGGATCACGATTTGTTCGATCAATTGAAAGGAGCTTCAATTTTTTCGAAAATTGACCTGCGATCGGGATATCATCAGCTTCGAATAAGGCAAGGAGACATTCCCAAGACGGCCTTTCGTACGCGGTATGGACATTACGAGTTCCTCGTTATGTCATTTGGATTGACAAATGCTCCAGCTGCTTTATGGACCTGATGAATCGAGTATTCAAGGACTACTTGGATAAGTTTGTTATCGTCTTTATAGATGATATCTTGATTTATTCAAGATCTAAGGAGGAGCATGAGGAGCATCTAAGGATTACCTTATGGATTTTAAAGCAAAACCAGCTTTATGCCAAATTCACCAAGTGTGAATTTTGGTTGGAGAAGGTCCATTTCTTAGGACATGTGGTTTCCAAGGAAGGCATATCCGTAGATCCGGCCAAGATTGAAGCCGTCAGTAAATGGCCAGCTCCGACAAGTGTCACCGAAGTACGTAGTTTCCTTGGCTTAGCAGGCTACTACCGACGTTTCGTCGAGGGATTTGCTAAGATTGCAGCGCCGCTCACCGCACTTACACAGAAAGGAAAGAAGTACGAATGGACTGCAAAGTGTGAAGAACACTTTCAAGAGCTAAAAAGTAAGCTGACTAGTGCTCCAATTCTTACGATTCCAGTGGTAGAGGAAGGGAACTTCGTGATATACAGCGATGCTTCCAAGATAGGATTGGGAGCCGTCCTCATGCAAAATGGAAAAGTGATCGCGTATGCTTCCCGACAGCTTAAGGATCATGAGAAAAACTATCCGACGCATGATTTGGAACTTGCGGCGGTAGTATTTGCACTCAAAATTTGGAGACACTACCTTTATGGCACTAAGTGTGAAGTTTATACGGATCATCAGAGTTTGAAGTATATCTTCACCCAGAAGGAGCTTAACATGAGGCAAAGAAGATGGCTCAAGCTGGTAAAGGATTATGACATCGACATCCGTTATCATCCGGGGAAGGCCAACAAAGTAGCCGATGCTCTAAGTCAGAAGTCGATTTCCTCGATGAGATCAATTCAACCATTGATCGAGCCCCTTCAAAGGGAGCTAGTAGAAGCTGGAATAGAGCTCATTACGGGAGGTTTAGCTGCCCTAACCTTCCAACCTACCATTTTGGATGGCATGAAGGAGCGTCAAGAAGGAATGCCTCACTGCTTAGGACGAGGAACGAAGTCCTAGAAGGGAAGGAGTCAGACTTCAACATATCTGACGAGGGCATACTCTATCGGAAAAATAGACTATGCATTCCTAATGAAGACGAGTTGAAGGAACGGATCTTGAAAGAAGCTCATGAGACTCCGTATTCCGTTCATCCTGGAGCCACAAAGATGTACAAAGACTTGAAGGAAAGCTTTTGGTGGCCCAAGATGAAGAATGACGTTGCCACGTTCGTTAGTAAATGTCTTACGTGTCAAAAAGTGAAGGCTGAACACCAACGTCCCGGGGGAGAATTGCAGAAAATTTCCATCCCAGAATGGAAATGGGACCAAGTGACGATGGATTTCGTGGTTGGTCTACCCCGAACTCCCAGCGGCAATGATGCTATTTGGGTAATTGTCGACCGATTGACGAAATCCGCACACTTCTTGGCCATCAAGCTTAGCTTCTCAGTGGAGCAGCTAGCGGACCTGTACGTCGCGCAGATCGTTCGCTACCATGGGATCCCCAAATCGATCATCTCAGATCGTGATGGTCGTTTCACTTCTAAATTTTGGAAGAGTGTACATCAAGCAATGGGTACAAAGCTTACTTTTAGTACACTTTTCACCCACAGACGGATGGACAATCGGAGAGGACCATTCAGACTCTAGAAGATATGTTACGAGCATGTGTGATGGACTTCAAGGGAACTTGGGATAAGAAGCTTCCTTTGATTGAATTCTCGTACAACAACAGTTTCCATGCTTCGATTGGAATGGCTCCTTATGAAGCTCTCTATGGAAGAAGGTGTAGATCTCCAGTCCATTGGTACGAAACAAGAGAGAAAGAACTTGTATCTACGGACTTTATACGGAGAACCACTGAGGCCATAAAACTTATACGTCGACGGATGGAACTGCATTTAGTCGACAAAAGAGTTATGCCGACAAACGCAGAAGGCCTCTAGAATTCCAAGTAGGAGACTTGGTTTTCCTCAAGATTGCTCCGTTCAAAGGAGTCATGAGATTTGGAAAGAAAGGGAAACTAAGTCCAAGATACATAGGACCATTCGAAGTACTCGAAAGAGTTGGTAATGTGGCCTATAAGTTGGCTTTGCCCCAAGAATTAGCATATGTGCACAATGTATTTCATGTGTCGATGCTAAAGAAGTACATCTCAAATCCCTCACACGTATTAAGCCATGAACCAATTGAAGTTCACGAGGATTTGACTTATGAGGAGAAACCGGTCCGAATTTTAGCACGAGAAGAAAAGGTGCTAAGGCACAAAGTTATACCTTTAGTCAAGGTTCTTTGGCGAAATCATGAAGTTGAGGAAGCAACATGGGAACGTGAAGAGGATATGAAGAAAAGCCACCCAGAATTATTCTAATTTTCGAGGACGAAAATTTTGTAAGGAGGGTGGATTGTAATAACCGAAAATTTATACGGACTCATGATTTCCTTGTACATAAGAAATCTATGTTCTTATTATGTGTTTTTGTAATGTTTCATGAAAATTATGAATATCAATGCAAAATTCATAATTTTATTAGTAAATGTTTGAGTTCTCATTTAATTAGCTATAAGGCTCAATAAGCAATTTGCTTAGCCAAGAAGTAACCTTTTAGTAAAAAGAGGTACAAAAATTTATGATTTTATGTTGGTCAAATTTGACCAAGAAAGTCAACAAAAGTCAAGGTTGACCCGATAGGTCAAAGGTTGACTGGAAAAGTCAACTATGTGACGATAATGAAGTATGATGAGCGTATAGGAAGTATACTGCGAAAAACCATTTTTACGGCAATCTAGTATGATTAGAATTAAAAACCACCATAGAAAAATCAAGCACACCAAGTTAAATACTAAGGGCAAAAAGGACTTAAAGAAATAAGAAAATTTTTATACAGTCCATTTTTACACAGATAAATTTTGGACTATAAAATATATTACAGTACTGTGTATTAGTGAGCACAGTATTAGAAATATCTGTGTAGCTCAAAAATGGATTACATATTGAAGAAAAGAGCCAAACAAGGCCTTATGGTGATGACATCACCTTATCCACAAAATATGACATCATAATTGAATTTTGGAATTAAAGGAAATTAGAAGAATTCTTTGGAAGGCTCTAGACACTTCATGGCCGGCCACCTTGCATGCAATTTGTGTAAAATCTTGCTTCTTGAGGGACTAATTTAGCAATTTTGCAAAGTTTCAAATGCCTATAAATAGGGTGCCATTTATTCCAAAAAAATCAGAAAACTTAGCTATATGCTGTCCATTTTCAGCTCCAAAAACCGTCCCTTAGCAGCCAAGAAAAACAAAACAAAAACCAAAATCCAAGTGTAGGAATCATTGGGTAAATTTCGGATTTCATCTAGGAACCAAGGGAAAAGAGTTGAAAATTTTTGGAGCTCAATTTGGCTAAGTGGCCGAACTGTAGGAGGCTGGAAAAGGGTGAGAAAAACTGATTGGGAACAAGGGGGAGTGGTCAAATTTTTGGTGAAAATCAGCAGCCAAAAGAAACCAAAACTTTCGGGTAGGCTAGGGGGAGGCCGAATTCACCAAGGAGCCAAGGAAAGGAGAAAATTCTTGGAACCAAACCCTAACCATTCTTAGGGTCAAGAAAGGTAATCTCCCATGGCCTTAAGCTTTTTCAATTTGGTTCAATTTGAAATTTAATTGTATTTCAAGTTGTCAAATTGTATGAGCATAAGCTCAATTATTACTAATTGCCTTAGTTTAGGAAGTTAGATATGTGCTTGATTAGGACTTAAGGGTGGTTTGAATTTATTTAGTTTTGCATGATTTAATTGATGCTTATGTGGTATGTATGTTAGCTGCTGCCTAGGGTTATATGTCCCCTAAGTGAATTTAAGTTGAGCTAGAATGGTTAAAAAGGTTGCATGGCTAATGTAGAGCAAATTATGCAACTTTGGAAATTAAGCATACCCTAGAATTCTAGAAAAGAATAATGGGTTGCATGGCTAAATTTTAAAATGTGTTTAAAGAAAATGTACGTTAGAAAAAGCGATGTGTGTTGATGTTAAGCTCCCGCTGTGGTCGGTTGAGGTAGTGTGCACGATTAGGACGTAAAACCAATTTGAAACAAGAAACTGCCAGATTCGGGTCTAGGTTAAGCAGTTTTATGGAAACCCGAATTTGGGGCCCTTAGAGGCCGAATTGATAAAACCTAAAACACGAAAGTTGTAGAGTAGGATTTTTCCTAGTAGACAGCGTAGACAGTTTTTCAAAATAAGGCTCCAACGGCCTTCGTTTTTATGGAAAACCGAGCCTGACCATGCCCAGTTTCCATGCACGGCCAGGACAGTTTAACAGGGTAAATGAACGAATTAAGTTCCGAACTGGGTTTTGCACAAAACATGAAAGTTTTAGAATTTTTCAAGATCAAAAACTTTCATGAAGAAAAGTTTTTCAGATTCGATATGGATTTGTAAATAAAAATTTGATTTCAAAAACTGTGTAGGAAACAAGAAATTTCTGCACAGGATCTTCTAAAACAAAACAGAAAAACTGTATTTTTCATAAAACCCATTGTTTTGACTGCTAAAACTGTTCCAATGGCAGTTTTCAGCCCTTAACAATTTATAAAACGTACTCATAAGTTTTCAAGGATTTTTGAAAGAAAAACCTAAGTTTTCTAAAAAACAAAGCAAGGAAGGATTTTAACCAAGTTATTGGTTTGGGCCCAAAGCCCAAGGGTTATCCAACGTAACCCAATCAAGGACCAAGCCTTTCGACTTTAAACCTTATCTCGAGGGTTATTTACGGGATTACGAATAGTAATCCGTTTACGATATTTTTCCAAGATAATGACATGGGGACATATAAGCCTAATTAAGTATGAATGTTGGTTTGGTTACCAACATTCTATAAGTACAGAATTCTTACCCTATGTCCATATTATAACAGGAGATAACATGCTGTTGTGTCCGGAATTAGAGCGACGCATTAGTGGACATAATAGACGAGGTAAGTACAAACCTCACCTACAGTATGGAAAATAGTAATCTATTTTCAAGTATATGACATGTTTACACGTTATGCCATGTTATGCTATGTCATGCTATGCTATGTTATGTTATGCCATGTTATGTTATGTCATGTTATGCCATGTTATGATACGATAAGCCATGTTAAATCATGTTAAGTCATGATACATCAAGTTATGTCATGTCTAGTTTCATGTGCATCATGATTATTAAGATCACATGTAAGGATTCTTAGTCTTGGAAATATAACAAGACTAAGACTAAACCAAGACAAGTAAGGTGTCGTACCAACCTCCTGTTGATGCAGGAGGATCATGTATGTTTCAAGTTATAATTATCAACCTTCCGTTGATGCGTGAAGGTCATGTTCATGTTTTCCAGAATGGTTAAGGGCCTTGCAAACCCTGACGTTCTGAGGCTTGCGCGCTTTTGGTACGTACACTAGGGGCCCAATGCTAAACAAGATAATAAGTTCAAGTCAATAATTGGTCATAAAAGATTCATAATCGATTCATGCATAAGTTGCACGACATTGTTATATTTTGTGAGATTATGTTTGTACTTGCTGAGCAAAGCTCATCAGTATATTTCATACTGTAGGTAAGAGGCCTGCAGCTTAATTGGTGGGCCAGGTGGATGATGCGGTGGGTGAAGGGCGGTGTGGGATACCACTACGCAAAATCTTCCGCGAAGTTATGATAAGTTTAAGTATATATATATATTTTTTAAAGACAGTTATGTTGTATAAAAAAAATTATGAGGATTTAAAGACTCGAACAATTTTGTAAGAAGTATGTATGTTTTAATTTAGTATGTATGTATGATAAGTTTCCATATGAGTAACTCTATTTTATATATAAGTTTAAAAAAAAAATTTATTCTCGATTTTCCAAGCAAGTTTAAGCAGTGTTATAAGTCCAAGTATGTATGGTAACTGCCCTACGTAGGTTGGGGCGTTACAAATGGATTTTTAGAATCAAGTGGATAATTATGCAAGACTTGGAAGCCAAGTGGCTCCACCATAGTCGGCCACGTTCAAGGACTAAATTGTAAATATTTTGTCCATAGGGGCCAAAGTGTAATTTCTAGAAAAATAAGTAATGATGGATAAGTATGTAATTATGGAATTATGGAATTTCCTAACCAAGACTCCAACTGGGCCAAAGATTAGTTACAAGCTTGGTTATATTGGAACAAGGAATTAAGTTAGAGATAAGTTTGGAAAGATATTTTTCTTGGCTTCCACACTAGAATGGCCGGTTCTCTTTGTGGCTAGGAGAGCAAGCAATTGGTAAGGTGATGTCATCAAGTGATGTCATCAAGGTGATGTCAGCAAGTGATGTCATCAAGGTGATGTCAGCAAGTGATGTCACTAAGGTGATGTAAGCAAAACTTGGTGAGCAAGTAACTTGCCCACCAAGGCTCCCATAAGGCCGGCCACCTAGGAGGGGTGATGAGCAAATATTTTGCTCTTAGACCCTAATATGCAATTTTAGAAACTATATTTTTCACCTATAAATAGGTGAAGTTGGTTCACATTTTTGAGCACTTAGTTGAACCTAAAACTCTGTCGAAATTTCAACTCCCTATCCCTCCCTAGAAACCGAGCCAAAGAAGAGAAAGAAAAAAGAAAAAGAGTGGTCGGATTTTGGTGAAGAAAAGCAAGAGAAAATTTTCGGATCCTAGCTTGAGAATTCACCTCCAAGCTCTAGGGGTAATTCTCTCAAATCCTTAAGCTTTTTATTGAGTTTTAGGCTTGGATAAGCTCACCAATTATGTTCATGCTCTAGTTAAGTTTACTAGTATGTGCTCGATTAGGGTTTGGTGGTCTCTAATTATGTTTTGATGCATGGTTATGATCATTTGTGTTAGAGATTATATGGGTTTTGAGTATGCCTACTATATGTTTGTTATATATTCCCATAGGTTTAAGAATGAATGTATGATCTTGATAACGTTAGTATTACGCTGCATGCTTGACGTAGGCTCACAGTTGCGACAGTGTAAGGTAGTGTGTGCATAATTTTATGTAAGAACGAACCGAAACCAAAACTGCCAGTCTCGGATCAAGACTGAGCAGTATTTTGGAAACGGTAATTTGAGGCCCTTAGAGGCCGAATTTCAAGAAACTCAAAACTACAAAGTTGTAGAAAATGGAAAATCCTAGGGGGCAGCATGGGCATTTTTTTTTAAAAATAAAGCTCCAAAGACCTCTGTTTTTATAAAAACCCGAGCCTGGTCAGCCAGACCCAGTGTGCACGGCTAGGCAGGTTCAACAAGAAAAATGAACAGGTTAAACGCAAAACTGGATTTTGAGTAAAACACAAAAGTTGTAGAATTATTCGAGATCTACAACTTTCATGAAGGAAGTTTTCTCAAATTAGAAATAGATTTTAAAGTAAAAACAGATTCCCAAAACTGTACAGGAAACAGGAAATTCATGCACAGGATTTTTAGAAAACAGTGTAAAAACAGGAAATTCCTGTACATACACTGATAACTGAAATTAAGAAACTATTTTCAAAGTTTAAGAAACTATTTTAAGCAGTTTATAAAAAGGGTTAAAATTTATCAAACAAGAAATGAAATAAGCTAAGTCCTATGGTAAACAACTATAGGACAAACAGTAACCGGGAAGGTTATCTAATTTTATTAGGTCAAATTATTTAGGTTACTTATAATAATCACATGAGATACCCAAGATAGTGGGTTGGCCTGAATAAGATTAGTAACCTAATAAGATATTATTTAAGTATGTTGGGCCAAG
Source organism: Ficus hispida (assembly GCA_025413025.1). Lineage (NCBI taxonomy): Eukaryota > Viridiplantae > Streptophyta > Magnoliopsida > Rosales > Moraceae > Ficus > Ficus hispida. The sequence continues at coordinate 12,675 of JAINRH010000199.1, forward strand.
AGCCCTAGGGTTACGGCAAGTAATCTAATGAGATATCATAAGTTGTTATAGTGGGGACATATAATATAACTAAGGCTACTCATAAATGTTGGTTAGGACACCAATATTTAATGATTATAATTATGGTAAGATAAAAGGTGTATAACTTTTATCTTACACCCTGTTTGGAAACAGGAGTATGAATTGTTGTCGTGCCATATACGAACGACAAACCAAGAGCATAGGATGACAAGTAAGTACAATTTCACCTACAGCATGGGCAAAATGTTTTTACATGACATGTTTTTCAAGAAATCGTGTATTGATGTACATGATTTACATATGATGCTAAGTTATGATGCTATATTATGATGCTATGTAATGATGTTATGTTATGATGTTATGTTATGATGTTATGTTGTGATATTATGTTATGAGGTTTATGTTATGGTGTTTATGTTATGGTTTGTTAGTATGTTATGTTGTATGTTTTAATATAGTGACATCATGCAGCATGCTCACTAATACTAAACCACATGATAAGAACACGTTTTAAGTTACAAGATAAGACAAGCTAAGGTCATTGTGCCGTACCGACTTGCCACAAGGGCGGGTTTAAATGGTTTAGTCCATGGTTTGAGTTGAATTGGATTGGCTACCCCAGTTACTCCATGTTAAACGATTTGTTTCATGGTTTGAGTTGGATTGGACCGGCCGCTTCCAGCCACTCCATAGCTATGTACCATGGTATGTGCACACATGACATGTAAGGGCACAGAATCAAGACAATATATGAAAGTATAATTGATTCATAAGAAAGCATAATCGGTTCATGCATTCTTTTGTTAAAATGTTTTGCGGAATGAATGTTGTACTTACGGAGCATAAGATCATTACTTACATTCATGCTGTAGGTTAGAAACCTATCGGCAATGCTTGATGCAAGGCTGTGGAGGCTGGTGCTATAGACTGTGAAATGTGGGATGGACAATGCCACGTGTTTCGAAAAATTATGTTATGTAAAATATGTTTTGAAAAATATATTTGTAAAATGTGTTTTATGTTATGTTGTAATATAATAAAGTGATAGTATGGGCAAGTAATTGTTTTCAAGAAGAAAATTATTTTTAAGAAATTATTTTTCAGAACAAGTTAAGGAAAAGTTTTTAAGCATGACGGCAAGCAAGTTGCCTTGTGTCGTACCGACCCGCACTAGGTTGGGTTTGGTCCACAGTTTGAATATGATAGCTTTCAATATGATTATGAAAGCTCAGTATTCGAGTGAGTACACATGCATATGTATGAGGATAAGTTAAGTTCAAAGTAAAATAAGAAAAGAAAAGAAAAAAAATTTTTACTCTGGAGTTTTCAGTAAGTTTAAAATATGTGAATTAAGAAGTAAGTTAAGTAACGGCCCACGTTTATGTAGTCGGCCCTACGTAGACGGCCGGGGCATTACATGAAATGTCATATGAAAATTTATTTTAGAGTATGGGACAAAAGTTTTTATGATAACTTAAAAAAAAATAGTTTAGAATTTTCGAGTACCCAGGTCTACGTATTTGAAGTAATTATAAGTAAATACTTAGTTTAAGCAATAATGTAATGGCCTACGTAGGTGGGTCATTACAATTTTTGATGCAATTCACTACTTACTCTCCATGCCTTTTCCAATGCCGATTGGGCGGGTAATATTGATGATCGCACTTCAACAAGTGCTAACATTGTCTTTCTTGGTTCCAATGCTATCTCTTGGAGTTCTAAGAAGCAAAGGTCCATTGCCCGGTCCTCCACTGAAGTCGAGTATCGTGCCGTTGCTACTACTGCTATGGAAGTCATGTGGGTAAAATCCTTTTTACTTCAACTCAGTGTTCTCACATCACAAATACCCACGATCTATTGTGGCAATGTTGGAACCACTTATCTCTATGCCAATCCCGTCTTCCACTCTCGTATGAAGCACATTGCCATTGATTTTCACTTTGTTCGAGATAAAGTGCCAAGTGGCGAGCTTCGGGTTTCTTATGTTTCTCTACCAATCAACTTGCCGATGCATTGATGAAACCACTCAAACGGCAATTGTCTTCAACAATTATATGCCAAGATCGGAGTTTTCTCATGACACTTTATCGTGAGGAGGCATGATAAGGAAAGCGACAATAAGTCAAAAATGTAGTTTATGGAATATATTATTAGATGTAAATATTTAGTAATTACTCTTTTTTATTTCTAGGAGATTTGTTAGTATTTCCGATTACATATTGTAAAGTTACATCAATGAAGGTTGGCAAAATCCATTCACAAAAATTCCATCTTTCTCTAACCTTCAGAACCTTCTAATAACATTAACATTTGCATCAAAGATGATACGACTAAATAACGACGCTCATTGCTTAAGGCAACAAAAACAATATTGTGGATAACATTTGTTTGGATCTAGGATCAAATCCACAGTTCTAAGTAATATATTCAGAATTTTATGTGAGAGAACAAGATATAGAAAAAAAAAAAAAAATTAAGTAGATTTAAAAAAAAAGTCTACAAAACAAGAACTAAGAAACTTTCAAGTCAACAGAATAAGGCAAAAATACAAGAGAATATTTTTGAGAAGTTTGACAGTCACTCCGAGTTCATTCATGCTTTAAGCTCTAAACAATATCCAAGCAAAGAAAAAAACTAAAAATTAATAAGGTTTAACACGCAATCACACTTGAAATGTCTATAAAAATAAATTCAAATACCAGATTAAGAAAATATATATGATAAAGTGTGAGCCAAATTTGTTTAGAAGAGCTTCAGTCTTCTTGTTCTTTGCCTGACGCTCTGATACCTGCTCCTGGGTTCATTTTTGACAAGGTTACTACTCTAGAGCAAGAAAAAAAAAATATAAAACAATATAATACTTAAAAAACCTAACCGTTCAAAATTATGCATGTCAGAATTAGTGAAGAATAATATCAATACTGTTTTTTCAAGTAAATATCATACAACTATAGCAAATATATGCAAATTATAATAATACTGTTTTTTAGTCTAAATTAATGAGACATGGTTAAATGAACTATTGTACTTAATTAGTAACTTTCCGAGTAAAAAAGAGGAAAGACGAGAAAAAGATGTTCCTTGTCCATTGATAAGGATGCGTAAATAAAACACATTACAAGGAGTCCGAAACAGAGTAAGTTTCCTAATCTCTTAAAATTAAAATACAAGTCTATTTACGATGAATAATTATCTAAAATAAATAAATAATTAAAAATAATAAGTGATATTTTCTGTTAGTGCTTTCTAAAAATTTCAAATTTCACGATTTAGATATTGTATACATGGAAATATTAAACCAATAAATAAAGTAACTAGTTTTAAACATAGTCTTACTAATATATAAATGAACCATAATTGTTCCAGTAAAAAAAAAAAAAAAGGTAAAACTCCAAGCAGTATTACGTGTAATATATATTATTTTAATGTAGATCTTTTGATAGAAAAGAAAAGAAATAAATCTAGTTATTGTATACTGAAATAATTTAATTAGCGCCAAAAAGGTTAAGAAGAGTGTTTTATAATTAATAATAACAATAATAATAATAATAATAAGTTATGAACTGGAAGTCTTGAGAAAAAAGAAATTTCACACTAGAACTAAAAAAATCCCACATATTCTCATGCAACTAATGAGATAACACGTAAGGTGGAAGATAGAAATAATAACAGTTGCCTCATTCACCTGATCATGCGGATATTTTGATGCTAGAAGAAAAGAAAGAAAGAAAGAAGTCTAGTTATAATATATATACTGAAATAAATAAATTAGCGCCAAATGCTTAAGAAAAGTGTTTTAGGGGGGAAAAGAAGTTGCGAAATGGAAGTATTAAGAAAGAAGAAATTTCATAATGGAACTTGAAAACTCCAAATATTCCCACGCAACTAATTGTATAAATGTATGGTGGAAGATAGAAATAATACCAGTTGCCACTTTCAATTTCGCGTTCGTCCAATAACTCATCAAGATCTCCGCCTCACGGACTCGACGGCGTCCTTCGCATTTGGATGATTCCACTCCAGCGATTCCCACAAATCGTCATCCATGTAAGCTTTTTCAAGAGAAGGGGGACATGGATCTCTGTCAAGGCAAGTGACCCTTTTCAACTTTGGGCATTTGCACATGCGAACTTCACGTAAGGAATGATCAGCAACCACTGGTATCCTCTTTAACTTTGGTAGTGAGTGCACATATAAACTCAACAATTTAGGGAGAGTAACAGTGCTGATGACCTGATGATCACATCCACCTGTAGCTTCTTCATCTTCATCTTCTTCTTCTTCTTCTTGTTCTTCCTGTACGCCATGATCAGATGCCACCGATATTATTTCAACCAATTGTTTACAGTCAATGACCGAAATATCTTCCAGATTTGGGAGCAGATCAGTATCAATGAACAATCTCTTGAATTTGTCACAATTCACTACTTTCAATCTCTTAAGAGAAGAAAATGTGACAGGTGGAAGTGGTGATGATGCTACGTTTTCCCTCCTTATCAGCCCACGCAGGTCCCTCACTTCATCAAGGACCAATACCTCGAGTCTTTGAAGAAGAGGAACGATGCTTGATGAATACACAAACAAATGCTCGAGCCCATCACACTCACTCATATAACACTCTCTCAAGTTTGTTGAGGCGATCATTTCACACAAACTGCTTACATCAATACAACACCTTTGTAAAGCCAGGGTCTCAACGTTTTGAGGGAGCAATACCGGGCAGTCTTCATCTACTGCTACACTTTTCCTTAGATCACTCTTTGTTAAATTTACAACTTTACCACGTTCTTGAAATTCAAAAAATGGTTTAGATCCAAACTGAAGTATGTAATGGGTAGGTCCACCGTCAGCCAGAGATCTAATATATGCGTTAAAGCTGTCAAGGTCATACAACATGCAATAGAGCTCTTCTAGCTTTGTCAACTTTACTAACTCCTCCCCTTTTATTTTTGTTTCCCAGAGGCGATCTCGATTAAGAGAAAGGTAGCGAAGATTTGGCAGCTTGCATAAGATCCCATCAGGTATTAATTTTAACTGACCACACCTGTAAAATCGAAGGTATCTCAACCTACTTAAGTTTTCCATACCTTGAGGTACTTCCTTGACTCCTGAGCCACGAAAGTCCAACCTCTTCAGAGCCGTTAGTTTTGCTAAAGACGGCACGTATGTCAGACTGCGACATTCTCTGAGCAACAATGCAGTAAGATTCACCAACTTGGAGATTGATTCTGGAAGATTCTCGATAGGAGTTTCAGACAGATCAAGAATACTAAGCCCCTTTATATGAAGAAAGAAGTTCTTTGAAATGCTTCTTAAATGATAGTTCCCGTTTAGCAACAATGTTGAAAGCATAGGACATTTTGGTGATTCAAAACTCCCAGGGATATTTGATATTGAGTTACACATCAGTGAAACTTTTGCAAGATCATCTTTCCAATTTTCTTCATCTGGAACACATATCAATCCAGTCCCTGCTTCTACCAAAAATCGAGGACTGTTGGTTGTAATTTTTAGTGCCATATCCCTTATCAAATCATGCATCTTCACGCAATCTCTTGTACTCTTTGTGTCTTCCAATAAGCAAGCATGTACGAGTTTATTTAGCATGGCCTGTCCTCTTTCAAACTCTGCTTGCCTATTTCTTCCTTGAACAATTTCTTCAGCGATCAGATACTCTATCAACAAGTTTCTTTCAATTGCATAATCTTCAGGAAATAGGGCACAATATAATAGACAAGCTTGAAGGTTTTCATCATTTAAGCGATCGTAGCTAAATTTCAACTTCTCAAATATTTCGTCTGTCCCTTTTGTAGATGCCTTTAGATCTTCTAGCGCTGTCTTCCAGTTATTGTAATCAACAATACCTTTTAAGCTTCCTGCTATTGTAACAATTGCAAGTGGCAAACAGGCACATTCTTTGACAAACAAATTCACCATTTTTTCCATGTTTTGGATGGATAGAACATCATGACCTACTGTATCCAAGAACAAGTTCAATGACTCCGTTTCTGACAGGCGCGCCATTGGGATCGCTTTGCAACTCATTCCGTGGCATACGTTAAGAAGTCTTGTTGTCAATACCAACTTGCTTCCATTTTCAGGACTAGGCTCCGGGATTCCTACTTCATCAAGACGATAAACGTCCCATAAATCATCAAGGATGAGCACACACCTCTTTCTTTTACTCAATTCTGCATACAACTTGTTGGGCCTTTCTATTTCATCGTCGTACTTCGAAATATCAAAATTGATCTGGCGTGCAATAGCATCTTGTAATTTGATAATGCTGGAAGCTTTGGATGCAGTAACCCAGATTATGCCATCAAACTTTACTTTCTTTTCTAGAAGACGATTGTTTATATGTTTCATGAGGGTCGTTTTACCCATTCCACCCATCCCATAGACCCCGATCTTTCTAACTTCATCACCCATCAACAATGCCCATACTTCTTCCATTTGTCTTGTAAATGTTGTTTCCCCACCCAAGGTTGTTGTTGGCTGTATCTCTCCAGTTTGTCGCGGAAGTTGTAAGATCAAACCATCAGGAAACTCACCAGTCCTATAGAGTTCCTCGACCTCCTCTATCTTCTGAACAACATTCTTTCCCATTCCAGCACGGGAGAAGCATTTCACCGCTTCAACTTGCTGGTTAATCGTGTTGATTTCGGCATCAATCTTTTCCACACTTTGTAGCCAAAATTGAACCTCAGCCTTCAACTTTGTTTCTCCTTCCACAATCTCGGTGCGTAGCCTTGAATCTATGTCTTCCTTTCGGCGGTTTAGCTTTTCCATTTTTTGTTTGAGAGTCTCAACATTTTCCTGAAGGCCACTGTGATACTTCCAGCATCTGGAAATAGGTGCTGATATCCACTGTAAAAGTTGAATAACCGGCCCAGCAAGCTCCATTATTGACTAGCACCTGGCACAGTGAGAATTTGAAGAGTATATTTGACTTTTGCCTTGATGAAGTAATATAAGAAGATATACAAACACTTACACACAAAGATGAAAAATTATTGTGCAATTACTAAAGAAACAAATAAATTGAGGACCCTATAACACAAACATATAGAAAATAATGACAATGCTAACTCATGGACAATTGAAGTTTTTTGAATTGAAGATTTTTGCACCAAAATCTTCTAAGATAAACTTTATTTTTGTCCTCTCGACTTTAGTAGCTTGTAACCTTGCTTTCAAATTTTGAATTAGTAATAATACCCCTTGAACGTTAAATCTTTAGCAAAAACATCCCTTGTGTCTTATTTTTGTCATGTAAGACTTGAAAAAACTTTATTTTTGCTCCTTAAACTTTAGTAATTTTGTAACTTTATCCCTAAACTTGGAAAATTGGTACTTACATCTCTCAAACTTTAAATTATTGCAAAAATACTCGTTCTGTTATATTCCATCCACTTCAAGTTAATGTGACACTAGTTTAAATGATAAAATATTAATTTGAACTGAAATACTTATCATCAGAAAAACAACCTTCAAAATCTGTTTTTGCATGAATTTGTATTGATTTTTTGAATATTTTATACTAAGTTTTAATGATTAAATATATGGACATTTTTGTGTTATTTTCAAACTTAGTTTAGTTTTTTTTTTTTTTTTTTTTTTTTGGCAATTCCCCGAGCACTAAAGTTCAGGCAGAATTTTTTTTTTTTTTTGTATACACTAATAAATATATTCAAATATATAGAACTAATAAGTTTTTAAAGGATCATCTACTACTTCAACTTAAAACTACTTAACAATACTGTGAAATTACGCATTTAAGATTTAATATTAAACTAAACAAATCACTTTGATTATTGAAAAGCTGTATTTGATCTTGACTCGGAAGGAAATTGTAGTATACCTTGACGTCTAATTGATTCTTAGTTCTTCGATCGGAGACTTCAACTTTAACAGAAAAGGGTGGAGCACAGAAGAAGAGAAGCAAAAGAGGAAAAACAGTAACAATTGCTTGGAAAATGCTGCCTTCTTTTTCTCTGATAATTGAGATCCAGGGTAAAGAATTAGTTTCACTCTAACAAAATTAGTGATAAACAAATGGCTATATAATAATTTTGCAAGTAAGCAAATTAGTATGTTAGATAGAGGGTCCAATCACTAAGATAAAACAATTAGAACAAATTTATGTTAATATATATATATATATAGCCAAAGTTTATATATACCATTTAAAGCCTAATTCCTTTGACTGAATCATTAGATCAACACAACGAAACTGTCCGAATAATCTACTAAAAGATCTAATTATTCATTACAACGAAAGTGTCCGAATAGTGCCATTAATATGGTGATTGTTACAAGAGTTACAAAATCTTTTGTATTCACTCTCTTGATAGAAGAGAAGTGGTTTTCTCATCTATAAATTCGTAAGAATTGCCTGTGAGTTTCCATCTTTAGGCACTGCTGAAGGTGGTATAGATGAGTTTCCCTATTTGTTCTTGATCAACTATGGCTGCAGGTTAGATTCTTATTTTATTTTCTAATTAGTTTTCTAACATGTGTATCAGATCAACTTCCATTCATGTTGATCAGTATTATGTTATGCTTTTTATAGAAAATTACCAATTATGTCTATATCTGCATAAAACAATCACAAAATAATATAAATGCCCATAAAACATTTGATAAAATTGGTGCAAAAAATACTAAAACAATACATGCTGTAACATCGATTGACTTTTAGAAGAGTATGATTAAGATTTTTTTTAGAAGAGTGTGATTGACTTTTAGAAGAGTATAAAACAATACATGCTGTAACATCAATAAGATTTTTTTTTTCTTTTTTTAGAAGAGTATGATTAAAAAAAAAAAAAGGAGAATTCTATAATGGGATAAACCTTCTTAACTCTATCCATGAGGTAAGAGCCAAGGCTGTTAATGGACGGACGAAAAGTGAGACCCACTAAATGGGAAGAAGAAAAGAAGATGTGAAGCAGGGAATATTTTTCTTAACAAACTGTTGACAAACTTCATTTTGAATCTCAACCAGGTTCTAGAGGTCCTATTATGGTCTTTACAATACTTGATTATGCTTCTGGGGGTCGATGGAGATCCCAGATCCCCCATCCCATCGTCCAAACGAAACCTCCTCTTCCCAAAAATGCAAACCCGGCTGTCCGTCCTCACGACGGCGGAACAAATCTATCATCGTGCGATGGGGCACAATATATTTCTCTATTTCACATCTTTAAAATGATTGTAGTAAACTCAAATCTTAAAAATCCATGACTTTATTATTTTAAGTCTAAATATTCAGATAATTTTTTTTTAATTGTATAGAATTTTGAAATAAATAAAATTAAATTCATATCGATTCCCTCTTGCGGTGCAATCACCTCACGTAGTATGAACAAGTGGAGGGGAAGGAAAAGAGTAGGAAGTGTCTTGAGAAAAGGTGAAAGGCAATAAGAATGTTCAGATGCATAATTAAATGCAAGTGGATATTTTAATATCAGGGAATTTTGTGCTGTGAAGATGTATATTTTTTTCTTATTCTAGTGTATATTTGCTGGTAATTTGGCCTTATTCAAGGTCCGTTTGGGGATGTTTGGCATTTGATTTTAAAAAAAAAAAAAAAAAATTGTCGTCTTTTTTTACAACTCAACTTCTTTTCATTATTCAAATTTTTAATTGTCTACAGTAATTACAAATTTTAAAAGTCTATAATTTTGATTTTTCAAGTCCAAATAAAATGATTATTTTAATTACATAAAATTTCGAGATAAATGAATTAAGATTCATATTAATATTTTCTTTTTGAACACATGTTTTTTTTTTTTTTTTACTTTAAACAGTTTTTTCAATCAAACACACATTTTCAAAACTCCAATAATTCAAATATTTTCAAAACTACATTTCTAAAATCTCCTCCAAAGGTGGTCCTCAAAGGCAGTAAAGCTCCTTTGAATCTTCACTGCTTTCCATCAATATTTGTGCAAATATCATTGGACACCCCAAAGTAATATTGGCAACGTGGGTAGAAAGTCTTTTTTTTTTTTTTGTATATACAAGTAAGCACAAACACACACCTCACGAGTTCTCTTCCAATTAGTAATTGCGTAGAAGTTGTTACATGGGTAGAAAATCTTAGACCTTGTTTCATAAAATTTAGTAGAGAAATAGGACCTATTTGCTCGGTATATCCACTTCACTTCATTGTTTCTCCAGCCAAGATTTCATTTTCATTTTAAATGAAAATAAGAATAGGACTCGTTCATGAAATTTCCTCCTCTAGTTGAACTCATTTTATTTTTATTTTGAATGTGTTTTGCATTTTAATATTTTCATATCCAAAAGTTTCTCCCTTATATTTCATATTTTAAAATCCATCACTTCATTTTCATTTCTGACTAAGACGATTGTTTTTCAATATGTTTATGATGAAGAAAGGGAAAAATTCAATACATATACCCTATAAAATATGCTGAAATTTTATTAGATTTGTTAGAAAATCATTTTTCTTTTTAAATGATTGTTTTTAATATTTATCCAAATATCATTTCAGAAGTTATTCTTTTGTAAAACTAATAGTTTAATATTACACATTTAAACATGATTCAAAATCAGTTGTTTTCAAATTCTTATATCTTAAATCTTTTTTTTTCCCCAACAGCGAATGATCATACAGGACACAGTAGTGCCAATGTGAAAGGAGTGGAATAAGCTAGTCACTGAACTTTGGAAGAAAAATTCACACACACATACACACACACAAAAGGTGAAAGAAAGAGAGCAGTGAGTGCTCTTGAAAAATGTGAAAGATAATAAGAAAAGGAATTGCTCATGATTAAAGGCCAGCGGGCATTATAATATCAAGAAAGGAAGAATACCAAAACATCCTTTTATGTTTTTATGTTTTTTGTAGGGAAACAAAAAAAAACTCTGGTGGTGGCTCCCTTATCACCCTATTTTTAACTTTATAGATGGGATTCACTTTCTTGAGAATGGTAAGAAAGAGACATGCCTCAAATCTAATATTTTTACTGCCGTCAACCTAGACCCTATCCAAAGAATCACTAACCCATTAATGCATCCACAGCCAAAGCTGGAACAGAGGTCTTATGAGAGTTCTATGGGCATTGAACCTAGGTGGACCCTCTCCAATATGATTGGATTAGCCGATAACAAATTGAAAGTTTTTACATGCACCCTTAGCTCTATCCTTTTTTTGTATAATGGGATTCGTCATTTATTATTTATTGATGGATTTTTGTTTTGGGGATTTCTCTTTCAATTGAGACCGAAGCGCCTATGTTGCATTCGAAAGCAAGGAATGAGTAGCTTCAAATAGAAAGGGAGAACTCTTTTTCTAAAGTATTAGGAAAGTGCCACCCCATCCATCCTTGTGGGTGTCAAAGGTGTGTTTAGTCTAAATGTCATGTTTCCCTTCTTACGTGCAAATGTCTAAAACATACTTGTATTTCTAAAATTAGTCATAAAATATCCATGAAAATATCAAGATTACCTTTTCCGATCTATCTTAAATATTATTCTAAATATGATTATTGAAAAGCTGAAAATAATCTTGGAAAGATGAAAAATGTAGCATACCTGAACGCCTAATTGATTCCTAGTTCTTTGATCGAAGACTTTGACTATAGCAGAACAGAGCCCGAGCACAAAACTTAAGCAAAAAGAGAAATAACAGTAATTTGCTTGCGAAATGCTGCCCTTACTCTCTGATATAGTTGAGCTACGAGGTGTAAAGAATCTGTTTCATGGTAAGGAAATAATTTATAAGCAAATGACCATATCGTTTTGTATGTAAACTAATATAAATTTTCTCTAATATAACAAGACCATAAATTAACCAAGTGTATTTAACTTTGGGCTTGATGAAGTATTATAACAACATATACGAACACAAACACATACACAAAGATGAATATTTATTGTTTTTCCCTTAAACTTAGTGCTCTTGTTTGCCCCCAAACTTTGAAATCTTGTGCTTTTACCCTTTGAATTTTGAACTATTAGTAAGAATGTCCCTCTAATTTTAAACATTAACAAAACATCATTTCTGTCATATTTTAGTTACATAAGACTTAGAAAAACTTTATAGTTGCCCCCCTAAACTTTAGTACATTTATAACTATCCATGAAAATTGAAAATGGTATTCTGCTTACACCTCTCAAACTTTAAATTGCTACAAAAACACTCATTATGTCATATTTCATCCTCCAAAAACTAACATAACACTAGTTTAAATAAAATAATGATAATTTAAATTGATTTATTTATTAGTATAAAAGCCCAAGTTACTTTAATTTTTCTTCGCTCTCTTGTTGTAACTTAAATTTTAAAACAAATCTGCACTAGTCATTGTCAGATTTTTGTACATTGCCTTTGTGTTTATTTTGTTTGTCTTTTATCCCTTCTGGTGTTGTGGGCTTTTTTGGGTTTTTTGGCTGTTTTAGTTTGTAAGCCTGTTTTCAATTTTGGACTTTTTGGTTTGAAGTCTGAGGGAGACTCTTGCTAATATTTCAAAGTTTGAGGAGAATAAGTACCCGTTTTCAAAATTTGGGAGTAAAGTTACAAGAACATTAAAATTCAGTTGATAAAAATAAAACTTATCCAATCTACTACGTGTACATGGATAAATGTAACCACATATATAGAACTAATGAGTTATCAAAGGATCATCTATTACGACATACAACAACTTAATTAATACCGTCAAATTAGGCATTTCAGATTCAACTAAACAAATCAAATTAAAGTTTGAATATTGAGAAGTTGAGTATGATCTTGACTTGGTTGGATTATAGCATACCTCAACGTCTAATTGATTCTTAGTTCTTCGATCGGAGACTTCGACTATAATAAAAAAGGGCTGTAGCACAGAAGTGAAGCAAAGAAGAGAAAACAACAGTTAGGTGCTTGTATAATGCAACCTTCTTTGTCTCTGAGAACCACACATATATGTAACTAATGAGTTATCAAAGGATTATCCACTACAACATTCGACAACTTAATTAATACTGTCAAATTAGGCATTCAGATTCGACTAAACAAATCAAATTAAAGAATGAATACTGAGAAGTTGAGTATGATCTTGACTCGGATGGATTGTAGCATACCTCAACGTCTAATTGATTCTTAGTTTTTCGATCGTAGACTTCAACTATAACAAAAAAGGGCCGTAGCACAGAAGTGAAGCAAAGAAGAGATAACAACAATTACGTGCTTGCAAAATGTTGCCCTCTTCTTCGCTAAAAACCACATATATATAGAACTAATGAGTTATCAAAAAATCATCTACTGCAACATACAACAGCTTAATTAATACTGTCAAATTAGGTATTGTAGATTCAACTAAATAAATCAAATTAAAGTTTGAATATTGAAAAGCCGAATATGATCTTGACTTAGATGGAAATTGTAGCATACCTCAACGTCTAATTGATTCTTAGCTCTTAAATTGGAGACTCCGACTCTAACAAAAAAGTGCTGTAGCACAGAGGTGAACAAATTAAGGAGAAAAAGCAATAGTAATGTGCTTGCAAAATGCTACCTTTTTTCTCTAAGAATCGAGATTCCTTCTTTTTCTTTGAGAATCGAGATCCAGGGTAAAGAATTAGTTTCATGCTAAGCAAATTGATGATAAACAAATGACTATATATCATTTTACAATAGAGATTAGATTAGACATCAAAATTGATTTCGGTTCTTCTTACTGAAAGAATCTGTTGAGCAGTTGATGATTGACCAAAAGAAACAACTTCTCATGTTAAATTCAACAACCATTCATTCCAACAACATAAATTGACCAATTGAGTTGTATAAACTAAAATGAGAAGGAGCAAGAGTTGAGTATGTAACTGACCTGCAGATCAAGTTGTTTTTCTAATTCTCAGACGTCTTCAATCTTTTTTTTTTTTAATCTGTGGATGAATGGTCATTCAGATCTTCAATAATTATCAGAAAAATTAACACAGTAGGGCAAATGTGAAAAGAAAAAAGAGCAGTGAGTAAGTGCTCTTTAAAAAAGGGAAAGGTAATCAGAAAAAGGGTTTGTTCACTTGCACGACTATAGGCAAGTGGACGTTAAAATATAATTTTTCTTTTTTGGAAGAGATCATTTTCTTATGCCATATCTGCTTTTAATTTGGCTTTATTCAAAGGCGACAACTCACCTTCCGAACTTCAATGCTTGCCATCGACATTTGTGCAAATACCATTGGCCAACCAAATATTGGTACTCAGGTCCTAAACGAGTCCCAAAGTCTGATGTTTTGACCTTTTTTGACAAATATTCAGGAACCTGAAATTACATATGAAAACGAAACACATTTATAAAATCATACTAATTTTCACTCTTTTCATTTTCATTTCAAACCTATTTTACATTGTAATATTTTCTGATTTAAAAGTTTCTTTAATTATGTTTTAAATTTTAAATGCTATAGTTTTTTGTAATTTCATTTCTAATTAAGGTGAATTTTTTTTTCATGTGCTTGTGACGAAAAAAGGAACAAATCAAAATCCATGTACTCTATTAAAATATACTCATATTTTATAGGGTTTGTTAGAAACTCATTTTTTCAAATAACATTTTGTAATATCTATTAAGATATCATTTCAGAAATTATTCCATTTTCTAAACGATAATAATTCTAAAGCCTGTTTTTCAAATTAACAGACCTTCAATCCCTTTTTTATTTATTTATTTTTTCTGAGGGTGAATGATCACTCAGAGCACAGTTGGTGCATATGTGAAAAAGGAGTGGGAATGGAATTTTGAAAGAAAAGGAGAAGGAAAAAGGTCAACACTCTATTTTTCTCTCTCTCTCTACTTCTCTCTCTTATATGCTAGGGTTTACGATGTTTGTATTTCTCTCTTGAGGCCAGAGTTCGGTGCCGCCTCTTGGTTGATCAACAGACTACCGGCCCTAGAGAAGATGCTTTAGACTCCATGATGATGGTTTTGGTGGGAGGGATGGCTTCATGGTTAGATAAGGTACGTTTTGGTCTCTTTAGTCATGTTTGTTGACTTATTACCAGAGATATTGTCCATAGTGTATGGCATTTTTATCATTTTTGTTATAGTTATTTGTTTAAAATAAAGTCAATGACATTTCCACCTTGTGTTTTGTTGATATGTTTTTATGCTTATTTTATAATAACGGAGGTGGTCTCCCCTCACTCTCATATTGTTTGGGTGTCCAATCCACTAAAATTAATAATATGTAGTGTTGGGGTTGACTTTTTGCTATAAGTTTGTTGTTTCCAATCGATCGGAGTTTTTCATCGATTGTAGTAGTATTGTTGAAAGAGCCATCTGGGTACTCGATGATTAATGTACCTTTTCGATTTCTTATTGTTAGATTTCGGTGTACGTTTTACCCCTTTGTGTGTTTTATTAGAATTTACTAGTGAAACCAATTTATAATTGCGTTAAGTTTCCTTGTGCTATGAGGTCATTCAAAATATTGATATTTGTATTTTATTGATTTGAAAAACAATTATCTTTTTCAAAAAAAAAAAAGAAAAAAAAAGAGAGAAGTGAGTGCTCTCGAAAAAGGTGAAAGATAAAAATAAAAAATAAAAAATAAAATAAAATAAAATAAAAACTAATTTGCTTGGATGTGGGATTAAAGGCATGCGGGCATTAAAAAAATCAGTAAAGAAAAAGTACTAAAACACCCTTTATATTTAGTCTAAATATCATTTTTCTCTCTGTAAGTATACAAGTACCCAAAACACCTTCTGTGCTTTTAAAATCAGTCATAAACTACTCTTGAAAATTTCAAGATTACCTTTTCAATCGACCTTAAATATTATAATAATTATGAATTAACTAAAAAAATTATACAACAAAATATGAAAATGATCAAAGAAATATTTTTATTAGTAGGAGAAATTTTTAAGTTCTAAGATTGACATTTTTCAATTGTTTAGTTTAATATTGCTTTAAATTGTATTTAATATAAGTTAATTAGGAAGGATAATAGTATTTTCAAAAACGTAAATGCTTTAGGGATTATTGTGTGATTACGTTACAAAAATAGTGTTTTAGACAGTGTATAATAAGAACGACACCAATAATATTTAGACGAATATAAGGGATGTTTCGAGTATTTTCCACCGAAAAATATTGTACTATGAAGTGATCTTTTTCTTATTCTATATGTCTGGTAATTTAGCCCTATTCTTATTCCAACTAAAGCTTGCCCCCGGTGTTTGTGCAAACATCATTGGCCACCCAAAAGTGATATTAGTATGTGAGTGTAAAGAAAATTGAGATAAGTGCAACTTGAGATTTAAAAATAGCAAGAGAATTTAGGTGGGATTAACTTTCTCTAATTTTATTAAGTCTAATGTTTGGACCTTGTTTGACAAAACTTACCAAAGATCTAATTAACTCTTAATTTAATTTAAGGTAATTAGATTAATCATATATTCAGCTCTGATGGGACTTGTATTTTTTTATTATTAGTTTAAAAACATGTGCGATGCACATGAATAGACATATTTGAGAAAAAAATTTATCTAAATAGAAAAATATATATAAGTAAAAAATATGAAAAAAAAATAAGAAAAGAAAATCAACAATGTATCCAAATATAAAATTAAAAAAATAGGAATGAAAAAACATAAAAAGATTAAAATGACTAAAATATTGAAAATAGAGCAATACAGAAAAAGACTAAAATGAAAAAATAAAATAATATTGAGCCAAAATATGAAGAAAAAAAAAAGAAACTGAAGGAATAAAAACTCCACCCCACGCTCGGAAAAAAAAAATTTTTTTTTGAAGGAATAAAAACTCCACCCCACGCTCCCTCCCTCCCTCCCTCCCCCCTCCATTCCGTGTGTCAGTGGAACAAAAGAAGACAAAACCATAAATAAAAATAAGAGCAAAGTACTCTCTCTCTCTCTCTTTCTCTCAGTCACCCTCTCCCTCTCCCTCTCTTTCTCTCTCAAAGAAAATAAATTAGAAAATAATAATAATAATAATAATAATAAAAGTAAAGAAAAAAAGAACATAAGATATTTAATGTGAAAAAGAGAACACCTTAGTGCATATGTGAAAGGAAGTGGGAAATAGGTCACTGAACTTTGGAAGAAAAAAAGAAGTGAGTGTACTTTCTTGAAAAAGGTGAAAGATGATAAGAAAAGAAATTTATTTAGATGTATGATGGACATTAAAATATCAAAAAAGAAAAAGTACTAAAACACCCTTTATATTTAGTCTAAATATTCCCTCTTTACTTATATAATTGCCTAATTCACCCTTTTTTAAAAAAAAAATCAGTCATAAATAATCTTGAAAATTTCAAGATTACCTTTTAAATCTATCTTAAATAATTGTGAATTAACTAAAAAAAATTAAACAACAAAATATGAAAATGATCAAAGAAATATTTTTATTAGTAGGAGAAATTTTTAAGTTTTAAGATTTGACTTTATTTAAGTGTTTTAGGGATTATTGTACTATGAAGTGATCTTTTTCTTTTTTCTTATTTTCTTTTATCTTATTTTTTTCCCCGCTGGAAGAGATCTTTTTCTTATTCTATATGTCTGGCAATCTGGCCTTATTCTTACCCCTGGTGTTCGTGCAAACATCATTGACCACCCAAAAGTGATGTTAGTATGTGGGTCTTAAAGAAAATTGAGATAAGTGCAACGTGAGATTTAAAAACAGCAAGATAATTTAGGTAGGATTAACTTTCTTTTATTTTAAATCTAATATTTGGACCTTGTTTGACAATACTTACCAAAGACCTAGTTAACTCTTAATCAATCTAAGATCATTTGATTAATCATATATTCAACTCTGATGGGACTTACATTTCTTTTATTATTAGTTTAAAAATATGTGCAATGCACATGATTAGACATATTTGAGAAAAAATTATCTAAATAGAAAGAATATATATAAATTAGTATTGATGGGGCCCTGGAAATCCGATGGGTGATGTGTCGAAGGTGTCAATGTGGCTATTTATGGCTGGCTGGTGATGGCTCCAACGTGGCTAGAGATGTTAAAGAGTTGGAGCAAAATACTAAGGTAAGGCCTCCATCATGATTTGGTACAGATTAGGCTTGGAGGAAATCAAAGGAGGATGGCACCCAGGACATCCTCTGTTGTCAAATCACTGAAAAGAACCTGCAAGCAAACATAAGAGAATCGACTAAAAGAAACTGGTCATGAGATCAAAGAAAGGTGGGAGGAGTAATAAAATAGTTGATGGAAATTTGAACAAGGTAATCCGGAGATTTTTTACTATCTCTAGAATGTTTATGGATAGGGCTCAGAATCACTCCGAAGACAAATAAGAGTTGCTGCCAGAGAAGAACTTAGGTAAATTTTGAAAAATGTTCCAGAAATGAAGAACTTGAAGAATGTAATGGAGATTCTAACAAGAGACGGATTTCTGAGTAGTTTCTGATGGAGAGAAAGAGCTTTGTGTTGGAAAAAACGGATCCGATATTAGAGTTAGGCGCAGCAGAAGTTTTAAAATTTGTATGCCGATTCAGAAAAGAAGCTCATGATGAATATAACAATAAATTAAATATATGATAAAACGTACCTTGTTTCTCGGATTCTGAAATTGCTAGAGCGTCGACCAACGTGTCTTCTCTACTATTCTCAAGTCCCCACTTCTCAGAGTGTGTGTGGGTACATGTGCTATGAATCCAAGCAATCGGTAATTCTTCCGAAATCTAGATCCCACCTTCTCAATCCCGATGTACCTCATTGAGAATTCGATCCGGGTTCTTTCTTCAAAACTACAAAACAGGAACCGGTTAACCTTCTATAAAAAATATCACTCGGCTTAACCTTCCTCATAGTTTTAATTCAATAAAAATTTCTCTCTTTTTCTCACACCCAAGAAGGACGAATTTTCTTAAGCACAAAAACCTAGTTTTTTGTGTTTTCTCTCTCTCCCAAAACCGTTCACTATGAATATAAGATGATGGATTGAATTTTTTGTAAGAACCCCTAGCCTTTACATAATACTCCAATCCTTTTTCAAAAATATCTCCTACTTGAAAAATAATTAATAATTATTTTTCTGGATAATCTTTTGAATCAAAGGATCATTCAAATTTTGGGCTAGGTTCTTTAAATCTTATGGACGATTTTTTGCTAGGGGAGGGACTCCAAAAATTTCATCCCCTTTTTTCTAGGAGAGTCAAATTCGTCCTCCACATAATGTGGAGGTTGATCGGTGGTTCAAATTTAAATCAAGAATCTAGACTAATCAAAAAGTCATAATCCTATCTAGATTCAAACTCCTTTTAAATCTTTGAATTTAAATAAGATTCTCTTATTTGAATTTAAATAAATATTTTCAACAAAAATTATCCATATTTAATTAATTTAAATAAATATAATATTTTAGATTTCCTTTCCACCCAAAAAATATACACCATTCTTTAAGAAAAGAAAATATATTAAATAAGCTCCATTATTTAAATCAATTAATAATTTAATGTTTGGAATATATTTAAATAATTTTGAAACAAAATTATTTTCCCTCCATCCATTAAAAAACCATGGACTATTAATAATGAAAGAAAAAATTTGTTTTCAAAAATTAAATAATTCAAACACAATTTTATTTCCAAAATTCAATTAACCAAAATAATTAACAAATAATTATTTTATTTACAACCAATCATATGTTGACAAATCACATTATTTGTCTATATTAATTTCACATGTCCAATCCTTTTCCGGGATTACATGTTAGAGAGTACCATATCTTAATAGATATTATTAAATTCCTATTTAATTTACCGGTCTCATTAGGAACAAATTCCGAGACGCTTTGAGGAACTATATAAGCTGGTAGAGGAACCCGATGGAAATATATAAAGAGGCTCCTATAATTGTGAAAAATTAATCCCGAATTAATTATTCATCAATCATCAACTTCAGGACTATTCCACTAAAAGTATGAAGCTGAACTCCAGTTTACATACTGCATTACGAAAGCTCTCTAACGCAGTGCTTCTTCCATGATTTATTCATCATTTGCTTAATTCCCATATGTTATCCATGATTGAATTAAGGATTTTTTCCATTTTACCTTTTCAATCATTTTAACTTAAAGTTCCATTATTCTCCATTGAAAGAACCACCAATTGTAAAGCCATACAATCAGTAAACCATCAGAGAACACAAAGTAAACCGATGGCCAAGATCTCGTAATATTATCTTTCAGTTCCCAAATAATACCTTTAAGTAAATAACATTTACTATCATTAAGATAGCCATAGATTCCGTATATATGAATCTTGATTTTTCCATCCATAAGTCATACACCCAAAACATAAGTATATTGTCTTACCTATACTGCATCAAAATACATAAGTTATGGATGCGAACTCAATTATTCATTTCAGGATTAAGATAACTGCA
The DNA here is from genome assembly GCA_025413025.1 of Ficus hispida. Lineage (NCBI taxonomy): Eukaryota > Viridiplantae > Streptophyta > Magnoliopsida > Rosales > Moraceae > Ficus > Ficus hispida. The sequence goes on from JAINRH010000199.1 coordinate 33,092, forward strand.
GGATGATAATCAAAGCATTATTGATTCTTATAAACGGAATTATTAAACCGAATCAATTAACACCTTAGGTCAGTCCAATGTCATATCTCAATATTGGTATACATTAAAGTTTCTACTCAGAATATATTTGATGGTCAATACAAACCATACCTCTAAGGAAGTAGACAACCTTTACAATCTTATCATGAATAAGATCCCCAAATCTTATTCCATCGCGGACCATTTATTTGGACTGTTATCAAATTACCACGTCTTCTATGTATACCCTGTATACATATGGTAATATAACATATTACCAACAGCCTAGGAGTATTTTATGTTTGCTCAAAATAATCATATAATCAACAAATGAAAGTAAACAGGACACAACTTATTAAACAAAAATAATCTCTTTTTATTATTATCAAAATGTCATATGTACAGAAAACCAATTTTATAGAAAATCCCTAAAATTGATTTTCTATCCTTATGGCACATATAGATCCCGATACTTTGTTTGAGGTGAGGCAATTATGTGATGGCTGTGCTTTCCCCTTAAGAAGTCTAGTGTGGATGAATGTCGTAGTTGAGTTGAGTGCCTTACTCTGGAGAAGAGAGGGCTATTTATAGGGGAAATCATGAGCCATTTTGGAGATAGCTTGGGACTGAGAAGCTCATGATCTTTGAAATATCAAAGCAAGCAGCCATAACAAATATAGATAAGCATCTGGTATCCAGAGTCAAACTAGGAACTGGTTCGGGATTGGTCAATAATGTCTTGGTCTTTGAAGTAGCTGACTTAGTTGTAGGAAGCTTTTAAAACTAACCTTTTGGGTCTTTTGGGCTTAATAGAGAAAAGATGAACTTTTTGGGCTATTTCTTATGGTAGATATTATACTTTAGTCTACTTATGGTGAGAGATGGGTCTTCTTTGATTATTTCTCTATCACCCATTTATCTTGATAAGCCAATTTGAAACCCCCCAAGTGTGACGCCCCGACTTCCCAAGCCGGGTCGACACCATACTACTTGTACTTAACTTGCTTAAAAATTTGAGAATAAATTTTTTTTTTTTTTTTTAAACATATTCTCATAAGTTATCTTGTAGAGAAAACTTGTCACTTATATATACCAACTGAAAATACCTTCTCGTGTCTTCAAATTCTTTACATATAACAATACATCATTTACTTTTGTCATATTAACATATTTTCTGAAAAATTGGATGCGGAAAATTATGCATAGTGGTATCCCACACCGCCCTTCACCCGTCGCATCGTCCGCAAAGCCCATCACTTAAATTGCAGGCTTCTTACCTACAGTATGAAATATAAGAGTGAGCTTTCGCCCAGCAAGTACAAACATAATCTCACGAAATAATTCAAACATCTTAAAACATGTCCCTCATCTTGTAGCTTATGCATGAACCATTTATGATTGATTGAATGTCTTATGTTTCATTATAGACTCAATCCTTAACTTATCTTGTCTTAACATGTGGGCCCATAGTGTACGTACCGAGAGCGCGCAGCCTCCAGATAAAGCTAGGGTTTGCAAGGCCCTAATAGTTCTGGGAATCATAACGTGACCCTCACGCATCAACGAGAGGTTAATATCACAATTGGTGTTAAACATGTATCCTCCACGATCACGGGAGGTTGGTACGACACCTTACTTGATTATCTTACCATGTGATTTAACATTAGTGAACATGCTTCATGATGTCACTATATCATATTCAAACTTAACATTTCCAATATCATGGCATTCTTGAAATCATGACATTTTTAAAACCATGACATTTTAGAAAACATGGCATAATATGTAACATGTCATAGCACATCATCACATAGCATTACATAACATCATACAACATAGCATGTACATTTAAACATGTAATGTAACTAGTATAGTTTAACATAATATATATGAAAATAGTATTTACTATTTTCATACTGTAGGTGAGGTTCGATACTTGCCTGATTTGTTATATTCCAGGCTTTGTTGTTTCCACCCTGATCTCAATTGCAGGTTACTTCCTGCTATTAGAAAGAACATAGGATAAGGATCCTATAAAACGTTGGTAACCTTTCCAGCATCATAGTTATATGTTCTCCTTACATACCTTGATCATTTATTAGGTTACTAATCGTAACCCTAGAGATTATGGTTAACCGTCTTGACCCATTAGATTACTTGAGGTAACCTTGGGTATTAAACCCGTATTAGATTATTCTTATTATCGAGCCTAAGTTTTAGTAACTCGGGTATCCTTCCCGGTTACCATTCGTCATTGTCTTGTTAATATGTTTTGACTTTTAAAATCCAATTTGGAAAATTGGCTAGAAAATCTTTTGTTTTACTTCAAAATTCGTGGTTTTCAAAATAAGACTTTATAAAAATTATGGAAGACTGAAAACTGCTTTTAAAACAGTTTTGATAGTCAAAACAGGAGTGTTGATGCAAAAATACAGTTTTTTCTGCATGTTTTTAGAAAATCCTGTGCAGGAATTTCTTGCTCTCTGCACAGTTTTCATAGTTCATGTTGTATTTAAAAATCCAGATTGGTTTTGAAAAACTTGTCTTCACGAAAGTTCTTGCTCTTGAAAAATTCTAAAACTTTCGTGTTTTAAGAAAAATCCAGTTCTGCTTGGATTCTTGTCAGTTTTAATTTGAATCTTACTGGACGTGTAGACTAGGTCTGGGCAGATTAGCCTCGGATTTTCGTAAAAACGGAGGCCATTGGAGCCTCATTTTTCAAATCCATTCACGTTGCCCTCTAGGAAAAACTGTTCTGAACAACTTTTGTGTTTTAATTTTTTCCAAACTCGGCCTCTAAAGGCCTCAAAATCTGATTTTCCCGAGACTGGCCAATTTCTACCCGAAATGGCAGTTTTCGGTTTTGATTTTTATTTTACGTCCTAGACGTGGAATCTAGCTCGACCAGCCACCGCGGGAGCTCTAATACACACATGCAGCGGTTTTCTAGCGTAAATTTTCTTTAATCACAATTTCTAACATCACCATGCAAATTAAAATTCATATCATGCATCAACATATAAAACTCTAGCCATACAACAAACACTTAGCATGCAAAATCACAAAATTAAGAGCAAGCATGCAATCAAAATCAAACCACCCTTAGTTCTAGATCAAGCACAAACTTTAAATCCTAAACTTGGGCACAAAATAAAATTGAGCTTATGCTCTTACAAATTCAACTTGAAGTACACCTAAATTTCAAATTGAAATGCTCAATTTAAAAGGTTTAAGGGCTAGGGATGATTACCTTGATTAGCCCCAAATTTTATGGTTATGGTTTGGCTTGAAATTTTCCTCCCACCTTAGCTCCACCAACCGGTTCTTCCACCAAGTTTTGCACCCAAAAACTTGAGTTGAATCCTTGGTAATTTCTTGAACCAAAACTAACCACTAACAACCAAAAATTTCCTCACTTTTCCTCCCTAAAACAGTCGGCCTCAAGGCTTGAAAAAGACACAAAATTTTTCAAAATCCTTTCTTGAAGGAGTAGAGGAAAAACCGCCCCCCAACAACCCTTTTCCCTAAGGATTGCAAAATTTTTTCTTAGTTCTAGCTCACCCTTGGATTTTTGGATTTTTGAGAGAGAATTTGGCAAGAGCTTGGCTGCTTTTTCCCATTTTTTTCAGCCAAAAACCGCCCCCCCCAAGGTCCTATTTATAGGTGAAATTTTGGCCTTTTTTGTAAATACTTTTGGTTCTCCTTTTTCCTACAAGTCCATGGAACAAAAAATATTTCTATTTTGGCCCCAAAAGGAGCACAAATTTACACAAAAAAAAAAGGGTGAGGTGGCCGGCCATCACCTTGTGGAAGAAGCAAAATTTTTGTTCTAGAACATGACACTTGTCATTTAAGGCTTGATTCATGGAATTATGATGTCATAATTCCAAATAAGGATGATGTCATAATTCCAAATAAGGATGATGTCATAATTCCAAATAAGGATGATGTCATAAATATGATATCATCCTAAGGCCTTGTTTGGCTACTTTTGCTATTGTACAGTCCATTTTTAAGTTAACACAGGTATTTTCAATACTGGATTCACTTATACTCAGTATTGGTTTACCGAACTGCAGTCCAAAATTTATCTGTGTAAAAATGGACAGTATGAATTTTTCCTTATTTCTTAAAACCCGTTTGCTCTTTAATTCTACTTAATGTGCTTGTCTTTCAATGGTGGTTTTGAATCTTAAACATATTATTTTATCAGTAAAATCGGCCTATGTAGTATAATTCTATAGTACGGCTATTTACTCTTACGGTCTTTTCTTAACTTTTTGGGGTCAATCTTTGGCTTTCTCGTCCACCATTGACTTTCTTGTAAACAGTTGACTTCCTTGCCAAGATTTGACTCCCGCGGTCAACAGTTGACTTTTCTGGTCAACCGTCGACGTTTTTGGTCAAACTTTGACCAACATAAAAATTTTGGCAATTTTGTTCCTTTTTGCCTAAAAGATCGTTTGCTTGACTAAGCAATCATTATTGAGTCTTATAAAATCATAAAAACTCACAAAATATCATAAAAACCCTTAACCGGGCTCTTTCATAAATATCCTCAACGTACAGTTGAATTTTTTTTTTACACAAAAATCATAACGATCAAAAACTAGGTATTACAATCTACCCCCCTTAAAAAAAATTTCGTCCTCAAAAATCAGAACAATTCGGGGTAGCTTTTCTTCATCTCGTCCTCGCGTTCCCATGTTGCCTCCTCAATCTCATGATTTCTCCATAGGACCTTAACTAAAGGTATAACCTTATTCCTTAACACCTTTTCTTCTCGTGCTAAGATTTGAACCGGTTTCTCCTCATATGTCAGATTCTCGTGAACCTCAATTGGTTCGTGGTCTAGTACATGGGATGGATCCGAGATGTACTTCTTTAGCATTGACACATGAAATACATTGTGTACATATGCTAATTCTTGAGGCAAAGTCAACCTGTAGGCCACATTACCAATTCTTTCCAGTATTTCGAATGGCCCTATGTATCGTGGACTTAATTTCCCCTTCTTTCCAAATCTCATAACTCCCTTGAATGGAGCAATTTTGAGGAAAACCAAGTCTCCTACTTGAAATTCTAGAGGCCTTCTACGTTTGTCGGCATAGCTCTTTTGTCGACTAAAAGCAGTTTCCATCCGTCGGCGTATAAGTTTCACGGCCTCAGTGGTTTTTCGAACAAAATCTGTGGACACTAGTTCTTTTTCCCGTGTCTCGTACCAATAGACTGGAGATCTACACTTTCTTCCGTACAGAGCTTCGTAAGGAGCCATTCCAATTGAAGCTTGGAAACTGTTGTTGTACGAGAATTCAATCAAAGGAAGCTTCTTATCCCAAGTTCCTTTGAAATCCATCACAGACGCTCGCAACATGTCTTCCAGAGTCTGAATGGTTCTCTCGGATTGCCCGTCCGTTTGAGGATGAAAAGCTGTACTAAAGGTAAGCTTGGTACCCATGGCTTGATGTACAGTTCTCCAGAACTTAGAAGTGAAACGACCATCACGATCAGAGATGATTGCCTTTGGGATCCCATGGTAACGTACAATCTGTGCAACGTATAGTTCCGCCAGCTGTTCCACCGAAAAGCTAAGCTTGATGGCGATGAAGTGTGCAGACTTCGTCAAACGATCAACAATCACCCATATAGCATCATTGCCACTGGAAGTTCGGGGTAGACTAACTACAAAATCCATGGTCACTTGGTCCCATTTCCATTCTGGGATGGAAATTTTCTACAACTCTCCCCCCGGACGTTGGTGTTCTGCCTTCACCCTTTGACATGTAAGGCATTTGCTGACGAATGTAGCAACGTCATTCTTCATTCTAGGCCACCAAAAGCTTTCCTTCAAGTCTTGGTACATCTTTGTAACTCCTGGATGGACGGAATACGGAGTCTCATGAGCCTCCTTCATAATTTGTTCCTTCAACCTGTCGTCGTTAGGAATGCATAATCTATTTTTCCGATAGAGTATGCCCTCATCCGATATGTTGAAGTCCAACTCCTTTCCTTCCAAGACCTCGTCCCTTTTTCTGAGCAGCGAGGCATCTCCTTCTTGTCGCTCTTTCATTGTAATATCCGAAATTTTGATGACTCTAGATTTCCTTAGAAATAAGGAAAACCTAAGTCTGGATCAAGATTGGAATGAAATAACAGTATAAGTTTGAGCTCTCGGTTAACTAGCTACGAGACTCAACGATAGATTACTTAACCTGGTATGGGCGTTTTGAGAAAAACGGCATGACAAAATTTCATGATTTCATGTTGGTCAAAGTTTGACCAAAAAGTCAAAGTTGACCAAGAACAGTCAAAGGTATGACTGTACCATAATAGGATAAGCAGTATGAGAAATATACTGCGAAAATTATCTTTTTGGACAAGATAGCTGGAATAAGCTTTGAGACCACCCTAGAAAAATCAAGCACACTAAGTTGGATATCAAAGTCCTAATGACTTTCAGAAATAAGAAGAAAATTTTTACAGTCCATTTTTACGCAGATAAATTTTGGACTGTAGACAAGTATAACAGTACTGAATTGTACTGTGTATTAGTGAACACAGTATTGGATTTATCTGTGTTAGATTAAGATTGGACTGCTTTTTCAAAAAATAGCCAAACAAGGCCTTATGGTGACATCACCCTATCTTAGAATTATGACATCATTTTGATTTAAGGAAATTGTGGAAAGAAATCTTTGCCACCTAAGCACCATAATGGCCGGCCACCTAGGGGGCATTTTTGTAAGAATTTTCACTTTTGGGGCAAAAGTGCAAATTTTGGAAAATATGATGATGTAAGCATGAGGTAAGCACATGATGTCATCAAGATGATGTCATCATGATGAGGTAAGCAAAACTTGGGCTCCAAGGCATGCAATGGCCGGCCAACACTTGTAGGGGTCAAAGTGCAAATATTTTTGCTTCAAGGAGTAAAGTGTAATTTTGGAAAAATAATTAAATCCAAATTCAAGGACTTTTTAGCAATTTTGAAAGTTCAAAATCAGCTATAAATAGGGCCAAGGGGGGGGGGGGGGCGGATTTCAGCTCAAAAAAATTAGAAAAACAAGCCAAACTATGGCAAAATTTTCCTCACCCATTTTCTCCACCAAAACCGACCCTAGGAAGAGAAAAAAAAATGGTTGGCTGGATTTTTGGTAATGGCCAGACCTTATGTGAGTGTGTGAGGCTCAATTTAATTGGCCAAAATTTTTGGAACCCAATTGGAGGGGAGGCCGGTTGTGTGGAGCCAAGGAAAAAGGGAGAGAAAAATTGGAATCAATCAAGCCAATCTCTTGGATTGATCTAGGTAAATCTCTAAACCCTTAAGTTTTTCTATTGAGATTGAAACTAGATATTTATGTGGTTGTTTTTCATGAGGAATGGCCGAAAATTGGAACCCATTTGGGGGAGGAGAATCGGCTGCAATGGCAGCCAAGGGGGAGTAAGGAAAAAAATTGGAATCCAAGCTTGTGAACCAACTTCCAAACCCTAGAGGTAAACCTTATGACCTTAAACCTTTCTAATTTGAGCTTAAATTTGGGAAATTTAAGTGTATTTCCATGTTTGGGATGTAAGAGCATAAGCTCATTTTCTTATGCCATGCAATAAGTTATGTGCTTGATTAGGGTGCTAAGGTCTCAATTGTGGTTTGTTTATGTTTATGCTTGATTGAATGTTAGGGTGCATGTTAGATGGATGATGAATTGTATGTGCCCTGTTTTTATGTGCAAGCCGGTTGTGGCAATTATGCTAGGTTGCTAGTGCTAGCCAAGTATGGCATGAATGGTTTGGTATGTGCTAAGTTTAGACCATGCAACCCTAGGTTTGGGAGATTCGGTTTAGGGCTGCATGGACACGTTGGGTTAGCATGATTGAATATGTGGGACGTTAGAAACGCTGCATGTTTGCTGTGTAAGCTCCCGAAGTGGTCGGTCGAGTTAGAATCCGCGAAATAGGACGTAAACCGGACTTAACAACCGAAAACTGCCATTTCGGGTAGAAACTGGCCAGTTTCGGGAAAAGTGAAATTTGAGGCCTTTAGAGGCCGAACTGGGTAAAACATAAAACATAAAAGTTGTTCAGGAGGGTTTTTCCTAGGGGACAACGCGGGCAGAATCTCAAAATGAGACTCCAATGGTCTCTGTTTTTACAAAAACCCGTGGCTAGTTTGCCCAGACCCAGTTTACAGGGTCAGCCAGTTTCAAATTAAAACTGGTACGAATCCAAGCAGAAATGGACTTTTCGTAAAACACGAAAGTTTTAGGATTTTTCAAGATCTAAAACTTTCGAGAAGACAACTTTTTCAAATTCAATTCAGATTTTTAAACTAACACGGATTTCTATAGAGTGTGCAGGAAACAAGAAATTCCTGCACAGGATTTTCTAAAACAGTACAGGAAAACTGTATTTTTGCACCAACACCAATGTTTTGACTGTGGGAAACTACTCCAAAGGCAGTTTTCAACAGTTAATAATTTTTACAAACCTTTCTCAAAGAATTACAATTTTTCAAAGTTAAACTAGAATTTTTGAACAAAGAGAACTAAGTTTTTCCAAAGCAAAGAGAAAAACAAGTTTTTGGATTCAAAAGTTATCTTACTTTTGGTAACAAAACAATGATGGACGGTAACCGGGAAGGATACCCGAGTTACGGGATGGAGTCCAAAGCCCAAAGTTGACTTAGGATAATTGAACTAAGTTTGACTACCTCAAGGGTTACTCAAGGTAACCCAACAAGGTATAAAAATTGAGTTTGATCTTAAAACCCAAAAAGGATTAAAATTAAAAATGACAAGGCATAGGCCAAGGTTAGGATGATACCTAACCCTATTCATATATGATTAGGATTAATACCCAAGGTTACCTTAAGTAACCAAGTAAGTCATCATAAGTTATAAGGGAGACTTATAGCTAGAATTTCGTAGGCATGTTGGTATGGTCACCAACATTCCACAATACTAATTAGACCCTTACCTATGTCCTTCATCAAGCAGGAGGAAGCCTGCGGCTACCCGGAAGAGGAGCAGCTTTACGTAGGACATAGTAAAAGAGGTAAGTACAAACCTCACCTGCAGTATGAAAATAATAAAAGATATTTTCCAAGTATACATGCTATGCTATGTTATGCTATGCTATAATGCTATGCTATGTTATAATGCTATGCTATGTGATGCTATGCTATGTTATGATATGAGATGCCATGTAATGATGTGATGCTATGACATGTTACATATTATGCCATGTTTTCTAAAATGTCATGGTTTTAAAAATGTCATGTTTTCAAGAATGCCATGATATGGCAAATGTTAAGTTTGGATTTGACCTTGTGACATCATGAAGCATGTTCACTAATATTGAACCACATGGTAAGATAAATCAAGTAAGGTGTTGTACCAACCTCCCGTGATCGAAGAGGCTACATGTTCAAAACCAGTGGTGACATTTACCTCTCGTTGATGCGTGAGGGTCACGTTATGATTCCCAGAACTGTTAGGGCCTTGCAAACCCTAGCTTTGTCTGGAGGTTGCGCGCTTTTGGTACGGACACTAGGGGCCCACATGTAATCAAGATAATGAGTAAAAGTGCCTAAAAGATTTATAATTGGACATAATCGGATCATGCATAAACTACATGATGATTGATATGTTACTTGATGTTTGAAAAGATTTTTGTGAGATCATGTTTGTACTTGCTGGGCGAAAGCTCATTTGTATATTTCATACTGTAGGTAAGACGCCTGCAGCATTACTTGATGGGCCATGGAGACGATGCAGCGAGTGAAGGGCGGTGTGGGATACCACTACGCAATATTTTCCGCAAATGTTTTTAAGTATGATGTTGTATATGGATGTGATGTAATGTTTCCAAGGTCCGATTTAAAAGGTCATGGTAACCTTATAATCGGCATAACAAGTAAAAGGGGTAGACATGATGAAGTTTACCCGTCAGTACAAGTTAATTCAAGTTGAGTTCGAGTTATGATTTTTAAAATAAAATTTAAAGTTTTAAAGTTTAAAGAGAAAAAAAAAATTTTATACTGAATTTTTCGATAAAACAAAGATTTAAGTTTAGCAAGTTTGGTAACGGCCCACGTTTACGTATTCGGCCCTACGTAGATTTTGGGGGTGTTACAGTTGGTATCAGAGCGGTATCCTGCCAGCCTACTTCACTTTGCTTCACATCGTTTCTGCAAGTGCCCAAGTAAGTTAATTTATTTTTCCTTCGATTAGAAATGTGAGGAATTAAGAACTAGAATTAGAAGATGGTTCATCGTGCATACGAACGAACCAAATTTTTGCAAGAGTCTAATCTTGCAACTATAGTGATAAGTTATAACGATGATTGCTGGAATAGCAACAGAAAAGAATAGGCTTCGAGATCATATAGCCTATCGCTTCATCTCGGGTATAGTGATATTAAGAAATTATTTTCCTTCTAAGGAATGGATCAATATCATGGAAGTTAAGTTTCTGATTGAGAAACTTTTGCTCCATAAGAGTATTATTAAATACGGGGAAAATTTTGATGATGCCTTAGTTTGGGGGTAGCAACTAGGCATTAAGCCAATA
>JAINRH010000200.1:0-23277 GCA_025413025.1 Ficus hispida
GTATGATGGACATTAAAATATCAAAAAAGAAAAAGTACTAAAACACCCTTTATATTTAGTCTAAATATTCCCTCTTTACTTATATAATTGCCTAATTCACCCTTTTTTAAAAAAAAAATCAGTCATAAATAATCTTGAAAATTTCAAGATTACCTTTTAAATCTATCTTAAATAATTGTGAATTAACTAAAAAAAATTAAACAACAAAATATGAAAATGATCAAAGAAATATTTTTATTAGTAGGAGAAATTTTTAAGTTTTAAGATTTGACTTTATTTAAGTGTTTTAGGGATTATTGTACTATGAAGTGATCTTTTTCTTTTTTCTTATTTTCTTTTATCTTATTTTTTTCCCCGCTGGAAGAGATCTTTTTCTTATTCTATATGTCTGGCAATCTGGCCTTATTCTTACCCCTGGTGTTCGTGCAAACATCATTGACCACCCAAAAGTGATGTTAGTATGTGGGTCTTAAAGAAAATTGAGATAAGTGCAACGTGAGATTTAAAAACAGCAAGATAATTTAGGTAGGATTAACTTTCTTTTATTTTAAATCTAATATTTGGACCTTGTTTGACAATACTTACCAAAGACCTAGTTAACTCTTAATCAATCTAAGATCATTTGATTAATCATATATTCAACTCTGATGGGACTTACATTTCTTTTATTATTAGTTTAAAAATATGTGCAATGCACATGATTAGACATATTTGAGAAAAAATTATCTAAATAGAAAGAATATATATAAATTAGTATTGATGGGGCCCTGGAAATCCGATGGGTGATGTGTCGAAGGTGTCAATGTGGCTATTTATGGCTGGCTGGTGATGGCTCCAACGTGGCTAGAGATGTTAAAGAGTTGGAGCAAAATACTAAGGTAAGGCCTCCATCATGATTTGGTACAGATTAGGCTTGGAGGAAATCAAAGGAGGATGGCACCCAGGACATCCTCTGTTGTCAAATCACTGAAAAGAACCTGCAAGCAAACATAAGAGAATCGACTAAAAGAAACTGGTCATGAGATCAAAGAAAGGTGGGAGGAGTAATAAAATAGTTGATGGAAATTTGAACAAGGTAATCCGGAGATTTTTTACTATCTCTAGAATGTTTATGGATAGGGCTCAGAATCACTCCGAAGACAAATAAGAGTTGCTGCCAGAGAAGAACTTAGGTAAATTTTGAAAAATGTTCCAGAAATGAAGAACTTGAAGAATGTAATGGAGATTCTAACAAGAGACGGATTTCTGAGTAGTTTCTGATGGAGAGAAAGAGCTTTGTGTTGGAAAAAACGGATCCGATATTAGAGTTAGGCGCAGCAGAAGTTTTAAAATTTGTATGCCGATTCAGAAAAGAAGCTCATGATGAATATAACAATAAATTAAATATATGATAAAACGTACCTTGTTTCTCGGATTCTGAAATTGCTAGAGCGTCGACCAACGTGTCTTCTCTACTATTCTCAAGTCCCCACTTCTCAGAGTGTGTGTGGGTACATGTGCTATGAATCCAAGCAATCGGTAATTCTTCCGAAATCTAGATCCCACCTTCTCAATCCCGATGTACCTCATTGAGAATTCGATCCGGGTTCTTTCTTCAAAACTACAAAACAGGAACCGGTTAACCTTCTATAAAAAATATCACTCGGCTTAACCTTCCTCATAGTTTTAATTCAATAAAAATTTCTCTCTTTTTCTCACACCCAAGAAGGACGAATTTTCTTAAGCACAAAAACCTAGTTTTTTGTGTTTTCTCTCTCTCCCAAAACCGTTCACTATGAATATAAGATGATGGATTGAATTTTTTGTAAGAACCCCTAGCCTTTACATAATACTCCAATCCTTTTTCAAAAATATCTCCTACTTGAAAAATAATTAATAATTATTTTTCTGGATAATCTTTTGAATCAAAGGATCATTCAAATTTTGGGCTAGGTTCTTTAAATCTTATGGACGATTTTTTGCTAGGGGAGGGACTCCAAAAATTTCATCCCCTTTTTTCTAGGAGAGTCAAATTCGTCCTCCACATAATGTGGAGGTTGATCGGTGGTTCAAATTTAAATCAAGAATCTAGACTAATCAAAAAGTCATAATCCTATCTAGATTCAAACTCCTTTTAAATCTTTGAATTTAAATAAGATTCTCTTATTTGAATTTAAATAAATATTTTCAACAAAAATTATCCATATTTAATTAATTTAAATAAATATAATATTTTAGATTTCCTTTCCACCCAAAAAATATACACCATTCTTTAAGAAAAGAAAATATATTAAATAAGCTCCATTATTTAAATCAATTAATAATTTAATGTTTGGAATATATTTAAATAATTTTGAAACAAAATTATTTTCCCTCCATCCATTAAAAAACCATGGACTATTAATAATGAAAGAAAAAATTTGTTTTCAAAAATTAAATAATTCAAACACAATTTTATTTCCAAAATTCAATTAACCAAAATAATTAACAAATAATTATTTTATTTACAACCAATCATATGTTGACAAATCACATTATTTGTCTATATTAATTTCACATGTCCAATCCTTTTCCGGGATTACATGTTAGAGAGTACCATATCTTAATAGATATTATTAAATTCCTATTTAATTTACCGGTCTCATTAGGAACAAATTCCGAGACGCTTTGAGGAACTATATAAGCTGGTAGAGGAACCCGATGGAAATATATAAAGAGGCTCCTATAATTGTGAAAAATTAATCCCGAATTAATTATTCATCAATCATCAACTTCAGGACTATTCCACTAAAAGTATGAAGCTGAACTCCAGTTTACATACTGCATTACGAAAGCTCTCTAACGCAGTGCTTCTTCCATGATTTATTCATCATTTGCTTAATTCCCATATGTTATCCATGATTGAATTAAGGATTTTTTCCATTTTACCTTTTCAATCATTTTAACTTAAAGTTCCATTATTCTCCATTGAAAGAACCACCAATTGTAAAGCCATACAATCAGTAAACCATCAGAGAACACAAAGTAAACCGATGGCCAAGATCTCGTAATATTATCTTTCAGTTCCCAAATAATACCTTTAAGTAAATAACATTTACTATCATTAAGATAGCCATAGATTCCGTATATATGAATCTTGATTTTTCCATCCATAAGTCATACACCCAAAACATAAGTATATTGTCTTACCTATACTGCATCAAAATACATAAGTTATGGATGCGAACTCAATTATTCATTTCAGGATTAAGATAACTGCAGGATGATAATCAAAGCATTATTGATTCTTATAAACGGAATTATTAAACCGAATCAATTAACACCTTAGGTCAGTCCAATGTCATATCTCAATATTGGTATACATTAAAGTTTCTACTCAGAATATATTTGATGGTCAATACAAACCATACCTCTAAGGAAGTAGACAACCTTTACAATCTTATCATGAATAAGATCCCCAAATCTTATTCCATCGCGGACCATTTATTTGGACTGTTATCAAATTACCACGTCTTCTATGTATACCCTGTATACATATGGTAATATAACATATTACCAACAGCCTAGGAGTATTTTATGTTTGCTCAAAATAATCATATAATCAACAAATGAAAGTAAACAGGACACAACTTATTAAACAAAAATAATCTCTTTTTATTATTATCAAAATGTCATATGTACAGAAAACCAATTTTATAGAAAATCCCTAAAATTGATTTTCTATCCTTATGGCACATATAGATCCCGATACTTTGTTTGAGGTGAGGCAATTATGTGATGGCTGTGCTTTCCCCTTAAGAAGTCTAGTGTGGATGAATGTCGTAGTTGAGTTGAGTGCCTTACTCTGGAGAAGAGAGGGCTATTTATAGGGGAAATCATGAGCCATTTTGGAGATAGCTTGGGACTGAGAAGCTCATGATCTTTGAAATATCAAAGCAAGCAGCCATAACAAATATAGATAAGCATCTGGTATCCAGAGTCAAACTAGGAACTGGTTCGGGATTGGTCAATAATGTCTTGGTCTTTGAAGTAGCTGACTTAGTTGTAGGAAGCTTTTAAAACTAACCTTTTGGGTCTTTTGGGCTTAATAGAGAAAAGATGAACTTTTTGGGCTATTTCTTATGGTAGATATTATACTTTAGTCTACTTATGGTGAGAGATGGGTCTTCTTTGATTATTTCTCTATCACCCATTTATCTTGATAAGCCAATTTGAAACCCCCCAAGTGTGACGCCCCGACTTCCCAAGCCGGGTCGACACCATACTACTTGTACTTAACTTGCTTAAAAATTTGAGAATAAATTTTTTTTTTTTTTTTTAAACATATTCTCATAAGTTATCTTGTAGAGAAAACTTGTCACTTATATATACCAACTGAAAATACCTTCTCGTGTCTTCAAATTCTTTACATATAACAATACATCATTTACTTTTGTCATATTAACATATTTTCTGAAAAATTGGATGCGGAAAATTATGCGTAGTGGTATCCCACACCGCCCTTCACCCGTCGCATCGTCCGCAAAGCCCATCACTTAAATTGCAGGCTTCTTACCTACAGTATGAAATATAAGAGTGAGCTTTCGCCCAGCAAGTACAAACATAATCTCACGAAATAATTCAAACATCTTAAAACATGTCCCTCATCTTGTAGCTTATGCATGAACCATTTATGATTGATTGAATGTCTTATGTTTCATTATAGACTCAATCCTTAACTTATCTTGTCTTAACATGTGGGCCCATAGTGTACGTACCGAGAGCGCGCAGCCTCCAGATAAAGCTAGGGTTTGCAAGGCCCTAATAGTTCTGGGAATCATAACGTGACCCTCACGCATCAACGAGAGGTTAATATCACAATTGGTGTTAAACATGTATCCTCCACGATCACGGGAGGTTGGTACGACACCTTACTTGATTATCTTACCATGTGATTTAACATTAGGGAACATGCTTCATGATGTCACTATATCATATTCAAACTTAACATTTCCAATATCATGGCATTCTTGAAATCATGACATTTTTAAAACCATGACATTTTAGAAAACATGGCATAATATGTAACATGTCATAGCACATCATCACATAGCATTACATAACATCATACAACATAGCATGTACATTTAAACATGTAATGTAACTAGTATAGTTTAACATAATATATATGAAAATAGTATTTACTATTTTCATACTGTAGGTGAGGTTCGATACTTGCCTGATTTGTTATATTCCAGGCTTTGTTGTTTCCACCCTGATCTCAATTGCAGGTTACTTCCTGCTATTAGAAAGAACATAGGATAAGGATCCTATAAAACGTTGGTAACCTTTCCAGCATCATAGTTATATGTTCTCCTTACATACCTTGATCATTTATTAGGTTACTAATCGTAACCCTAGAGATTATGGTTAACCGTCTTGACCCATTAGATTACTTGAGGTAACCTTGGGTATTAAACCCGTATTAGATTATTCTTATTATCGAGCCTAAGTTTTAGTAACTCGGGTATCCTTCCCGGTTACCATTCGTCATTGTCTTGTTAATATGTTTTGACTTTTAAAATCCAATTTGGAAAATTGGCTAGAAAATCTTTTGTTTTACTTCAAAATTCGTGGTTTTCAAAATAAGACTTTATAAAAATTATGAAGACTGAAAACTGCTTTTAAAACAGTTTTGATAGTCAAAACAGGAGTGTTGATGCAAAAATACAGTTTTTCTGCATGTTTTTAGAAAATCCTGTGCAGGAATTTCTTGCTCTCTGCACAGTTTTCATAGTTCAGGTTGTATTTAAAAATCCAGATTGGTTTTGAAAAACTTGTCTTCACGAAAGTTCTTGCTCTTGAAAAATTCTAAAACTTTCGTGTTTTAAGAAAAACCCAGTTCTGCTTGGATTCTTGTCAGTTTTAATTTGAAACTTACTGGACGTGTAGACTAGGTCTGGGCAGATTAGCCTCGGATTTTCGTAAAAACGGAGGCCATTGGAGCCTCATTTTTCAAATCCATTCACGTTGCCCTCTAGGAAAAACTGTTCTGAACAACTTTTGTGTTTTAATTTTTTCCAAACTCGGCCTCTAAAGGCCTCAAAATCTGATTTTCCCGAGACTGGCCAATTTCTACCCGAAATGGCAGTTTTCGGTTTTGATTTTATTTTACGTCCTAGACGTGGAATCTAGCTCGACCAGCCACCGCGGGAGCTCTAATACACACATGCAGCGGTTTTCTAGCGTAAATTTTCTTTAATCACAATTTCTAACATCACCATGCAAATTAAAATTCACATCATGCATCAACATATAAAACTCTAGCCATACAACAAACACTTAGCATGCAAAATCACAAAATTAAGAGCAAGCATGCAATCAAAATCAAACCACCCTTAGTTCTAGATCAAGCACAAACTTTAAATCCTAAACTTGGGCACAAAATAAAATTGAGCTTATGCTCTTACAAATTCAACTTGAAATACACCTAAATTTCAAATTGAAATGCTCAATTTAAAAGGTTTAAGGGCTAGGGATGATTACCTTGATTAGCCCCAAATTTTATGGTTATGGTTTGGCTTGAAATTTTCCTCCCACCTTGGCTCCACCAACCGGTTCTTCCACCAAGTTTTGCACCCAAAAACTTGAGTTGAATCCTTGGTAATTTCTTGAACCAAAACTAACCACTAACAACCAAAAATTTCCTCACTTTTCCTCCCTAAAACAGTCGGCCTCAAGGCTTGAAAAAGACACAAAATTTTTCAAAATCCTTTCTTGAAGGAGTAGAGGAAAAACCGCCCCCAACAACCCTTTTCCCTAAGGATTGCAAAATTTTTTCTTAGTTCTAGCTCACCCTTGGATTTTCGGATTTTTGAGAGAGAATTTGGCAAGAGCTTGGCTGCTTTTTCCCATTTTTTTCAGCCAAAAACCGCCCCCCCCAAGGTCCTATTTATAGGTGAAATTTTGGCCTTTTTTGTAAATACTTTTGGTTCTCCTTTTTCCTACAAGTCCATGGAACAAAAATATTTCTATTTTGGCCCCAAAAGGAGCACAAATTTACACAAAAAAAAAAGGGTGAGGTGGCCGGCCATCACCTTGTGGAAGAAGCAAAATTTTTGTTCTAGAACATGACACTTGTCATTCAAGGCTTGATTCATGGAATTATGATGTCATAATTCCAAATAAGGATGATGTCATAATTCCAAATAAGGATGATGTCATAATTCCAAATAAGGATGATGTCATAAATATGATATCATCCTAAGGCCTTGTTTGGCTACTTTTGCTATTGTACAGTCCATTTTTAAGTTAACACAGGTATTTCAATACTGGATTCACTTATACTCAGTATTGGTTTACCGAACTGCAGTCCAAAATTTATCTGTGTAAAAATGGACAGTATGAATTTTTCCTTATTTCTTAAAACCCTTTGCTCTTTAATTCTACTTAATGTGCTTGTCTTTCTATGGTGGTTTTGAATCTTAAACATATTATTTTATCAGTAAAATCGGCCTATGCAGTATAATTCTATAGTACGGCTATTTACTCTTACGGTCTTTTCTTAACTTTTTGGGGTCAATCTTTGGCTTTCTCGTCCACCATTGACTTTCTTGTCAACAGTTGACTTCCTTGCCAAGATTTGACTCCCGCGGTCAACAGTTGACTTTTCTGGTCAACCGTCGACGTTTTTGGTCAAACTTTGACCAACATAAAAATTTTGGCAATTTTGTTCCTTTTTGCCTAAAAGATCGTTTGCTTGACTAAGCAATCATTATTGAGTCTTATAAAATCATAAAAACTCACAAAATATCATAAAAACCCTTAACCGGGCTCTTTCATAAATATCCTCAACGTACAGTTGAATTTTTTTTTTTACACAAAAATCATAACGATCAAAAACTAGGTATTACAATCTACCCCCTTAAAAAAAATTTCGTCCTCAAAAATCAGAACAATTCGGGGTAGCTTTTCTTCATCTCGTCCTCGCGTTCCCATGTTGCCTCCTCAATCTCATGATTTCTCCATAGGACCTTAACTAAAGGTATAACCTTATTCCTTAACACCTTTTCTTCTCGTGCTAAGATTTGAACCGGTTTCTCCTCATATGTCAGATTCTCGTGAACCTCAATTGGTTCGTGGTCTAGTACATGGGATGGATCCGAGATGTACTTCTTTAGCATTGACACATGAAATACATTGTGTACATATGCTAATTCTTGAGGCAAAGTCAACCTGTAGGCCACATTACCAATTCTTTCCAGTATTTCGAATGGCCCTATGTATCGTGGACTTAATTTCCCCTTCTTTCCAAATCTCATAACTCCTTGAATGGAGCAATTTTGAGGAAAACCAAGTCTCCTACTTGAAATTCTAGAGGCCTTCTACGTTTGTCGGCATAGCTCTTTTGTCGACTAAAAGCAGTTTCCATCCGTCGGCGTATAAGTTTCACGGCCTCAGTGGTTTTTCGAACAAAATCTGTGGACACTAGTTCTTTTTCCCGTGTCTCGTACCAATAGACTGGAGATCTACACTTTCTTCCGTACAGAGCTTCGTAAGGAGCCATTCCAATTGAAGCTTGGAAACTGTTGTTGTACGAGAATTCAATCAAAGGAAGCTTCTTATCCCAAGTTCCTTTGAAATCCATCACAGACGCTCGCAACATGTCTTCCAGAGTCTGAATGGTTCTCTCGGATTGCCCGTCCGTTTGAGGATGAAAAGCTGTACTAAAGGTAAGCTTGGTACCCATGGCTTGATGTACACTTCTCCAGAACTTAGAAGTGAAACGACCATCACGATCAGAGATGATTGCCTTTGGGATCCCATGGTAACGTACAATCTGTGCAACGTATAGTTCCGCCAGCTGTTCCACCGAAAAGCTAAGCTTGATGGCGATGAAGTGTGCAGACTTCGTCAAACGATCAACAATCACCCATATAGCATCATTGCCACTGGAAGTTCGGGTAGACTAACTACAAAATCCATGGTCACTTGGTCCCATTTCCATTCTGGGATGGAAATTTTCTACAACTCTCCCCCGGACGTTGGTGTTCTGCCTTCACCCTTTGACATGTAAGGCATTTGCTGACGAATGTAGCAACGTCATTCTTCATTCTAGGCCACCAAAAGCTTTCCTTCAAGTCTTGGTACATCTTTGTAACTCCTGGATGGACGGAATACGGAGTCTCATGAGCCTCCTTCATAATTTGTTCCTTCAACCTGTCGTCGTTAGGAATGCATAATCTATTTTTCCGATAGAGTATGCCCTCATCCGATATGTTGAAGTCCAACTCCTTTCCTTCCAAGACCTCGTCCCTTTTTCTGAGCAGCGAGGCATCTCCTTCTTGTCGCTCTTTCATTGTAATATCCGAATTTTGATGACTCTAGATTTCCTTAGAAATAAGGAAAACCTAAGTCTGTATCAGATTGGAATGAAATAACAGTATAAGTTTGACTCTCGGTTAACTAGCTACGAGACTCAACGATAGATTACTTAACCTGGTATGGGCGTTTTGAGAAAAACGGCATGACAAAATTTCATATTTCATGTTGGTCAAAGTTTGACCAAAAAGTCAAAGTTGACCAAGAACAGTCAAAGGTATGACTGTCCAGTAATGGAAAGCAGTATTGGAAATATACTGCGAAAATTATCTTTTGGACAAGATAGCTGGAATAAGCTTTGAGACCACCCTAGAAAAATCAAGCACAGTAAGTTGGATATCAAAGTCCTAATGACTTTCAGAAATAAGAAGAAAATTTTTACAGTCCATTTTTACGCAGATAAATTTTGGACTGCAGTCAAGTATAACAGTACTGAATTGTACTTGTATTAGTGAACACAGTATTGGATTTATCTTTGTTAGATTAAGATTGGACTGCTTTTTCAAAAAGTAGCCAAACAAGGCCTTATGGTGACATCACCCTATCTTAGAATTATGACATCATTTTGATTTAAGGAAATTGTGGAAAGAAATCTTTGCCACCTAAGCACCATAATGGCCGGCCACCTAGGGGGCATTTTTGTAAGAATTTTCACTTTTGGGGCAAAAGTGCAAACTTTGGAAAATATGATGATGTAAGCATGAGGTAAGCACATGATGTCATCAAATGATGTCATCATGATGAGGTAAGCAAAACTTGGGCTCCAAGGCATGCAATGGCCGGCCAACACTTGTAGGGGTCAAAGTGCAAATATTTTTGCTTCAAGGACTAAAGTGCAATTTTGGAAAAATAATTAAATCCAAATTCAAGGACTTTTTAGCAATTTTGAAAGTTCAAAATCAGCTATAAATAGGCCAAGGGGGGGGCGGATTTCAGCTCAAAAAAATTAGAAAAACAAGCCAAACTATGGCAAATTTTCCCTCACCCATTTTCTCCACCAAAACCGACCCTAGGAAGAGAAAAAAAAATGGTTGGCTGGATTTTGGTAATGGCCAGACCTTATGTGAGTGTGTGAGGCTCAATTTAATTGGCCAAAATTTTTGGAACCCAATTGGAGGGAGGCCGGTTGTGTGGAGCCAAGGAAAAAGGGAGAGAAAAAATTGGAATCAATCAAGCCAATCTCTTGGATTGATCTAGGTAAATCTCTAAACCCTTAAGTTTTTCTATTGAGATTGAAACTAGATATTCATGTGGTTGTTTTTCATGAGGAATGGCCGAAAATTGGAACCCATTTGGGGGAGGAGAATCGGCTGCAATGGCAGCCAAGGGGAGTAAGGAAAAAATTGGAATCCAAGCTTGTGAACCAACTTCCAAACCCTAGAGGTAAACCTTATGACCTTAAACCTTTCTAATTTGAGCTTAAATTTGTGAAATTTAAGTGTATTTCCATGTTTGGGATGTAAGAGCATAAGCTCATTTTCTTATGCCATGCAATAAGTTATGTGCTTGATTAGGGTGCTAAGGTCTCAATTGTGGTTTGGTTATGTTTATGCTTGATTGAATGTTAGGGTGCATGTTAGATGGATGATGAATTGTATGTGCCCTGTTTTTATGTGCAAGCCGGTTGTGGCAATTATGCTAGGTTGCTAGTGCTAGCCAAGTATGGCATGAATGGTTTGGTATGTGCTAAGTTTAGACCATGCAACCCTAGGTTTGGGAGATTCGGTTTAGGGCTGCATGGACACGTTGGGTTAGCATGATTGAATATGTGGGACGTTAGAAATGCTGCATGTTTGCTGTGTAAGCTCCCGAAGTGGTCGGTCGAGTTAGAATCCGCGAAATAGGACGTAAACCGGACTTAACAACCGAAACTGCCAATTCGGATTCCAAACTGGCCAGTTTCGGGAAAAGTGAAATTTGAGGCCTTTAGAAGCCGAACTAGGTAAAACTCAAAACATGAAAGTTGTTCAGAATGATTTTTGCTAGGGGACAGCGTGGACAGAATCCCAAAATGAGACTCCAATGGTCTCTGTTTTTACAAAAACCCGTGGCTAGTTTGCCCAGACCCAGTTTACAAGGTCAGCCAGTTTCAAATTAAAACTGGTACGAATCCAAGCAGAATTGGACTTTTCGTAAAACACGAAAGTTTTAGGATTTTTCAAGATATAAAACTTTCGTGAAGACAACTTTTTCAAATTCAATTCATATTTTTAAACTGACACGGAATTCTATAGAGTGTGCAGGAAACAAGAAATTCCTGCACAGGATTTTCTAAAACAATACAGGAAAACTGTATTTTTGCACCAACACCAATGTTTTGACTGTGGGAAACTACTCCAAAGGCAGTTTTCAACAGTTAATAATTTTTATAAACCTTTCTCAAAGAATTACAATTTTTCAAAGTTAAACTAGAATTTTTGAACAAATAGAACTAAGTTTTTCCAAAGCAAAGAGAAAAACAAGTTTTTGGATTCAAAAGTTATCTTACTTTTGGTAACAAAACAATGATGGACGGTAACCGGGAAGGATACCCGAGTTACGGGATGGAGTCCAAAGCCCAAAGTTGACTTAGGATAATTGAACTAAGTTTGACTACCTCAAGGGTTACTCAAGGTAACCCAACAAGGTATAAAAATTGAGTTTGATCTTAAACCCAAAAAGGATTAAAATTAAAAATGACAAGGCATAGGCCAAGGTTAGGATGATACCTAACCCTATTCATATATGATTGGGATTAATACCCAAGGTTACCTTAAGTAACCAAGTAAGTCATCATAAGTTATAAGGGAGACTTACAGCTAGAATTTCGTAGGCATGTTGGTATGGTCACCAACATTCCACAATACTAATTAGACCCTTACCTATGTCCTTCATCAAGCAGGAGGAAGCCTGCGGCTACCCGGAAGAGGAGCAGCTTTACGTAGGACATAGTAAAAGAGGTAAGTACAAACCTCACCTGCAGTATGGAAAATAATAAAAGATATTTTCCAAGTATACATGCTATGCTATGTTATGCTATGCTATAATGCTATGCTATGTTATAATGCTATGCTATGTGATGCTATGCTATGTTATGATATGAGATGCCATGTAATGATGTGATGCTATGACATGTTACATATTATGCCATGTTTTCTAAAATGTCATGGTTTTAAAAATGTCATGTTTTCAAGAATGCCATGATATGGCAAATGTTAAGTTTGGATTTGACGTTGTGACATCATGAAGCATGTTCACTAATGTTAAATCACATGGTAAGATGATCAAGTAAGGTGTCGTACCAACCTCCCGTGATCATGGAGAATACATGTTAAAAACCAGTTGTGGCATTAACCTCTCGTTGATGCGTGAGGGTCACGTTATGATTCCCAGAACTGTTAGGGCCTTGCAAACCCTAGCTTTGTCTGGAGGCTGCACGCTTTTGGTACGGACACTAGGGGCCCACATGTAATCAAGATAATGAGTAAAAGTGCCTAAAAGATTTATAATTGGACATAATCGGATCATGCATAAACTACATGATGATTGATATGTTACTTGATGTTTGAAAAGATTTTTGTGAGATCATGTTTGTACTTGCTGGGCGAAAGCTCATTTGTATATTTCATACTGTAGGTAAGACGCCTACAGCATTACTTGATGGGCCATGGAGACGATGCAGCGAGTGAAGGGCGGTGTGGGATACCACTACGCAATATTTTCCGCAAATGTTTTTAAGTATGATGTTGTATATGGATGTGATGTAATGTTTCCAAGGTCCGATTTAAAAAGGTCATGGTAACCTTATAATCGGCATAACAAGTAAAAGGGGTAGACATGATGAAGTTTACCCTTCAGTACAAGTTAATTCAAGTTTAGTTTCGAGTTATGATTTTTAAAATAAAATTTAAAGTTTTAAAGTTTAAAGAAAAAAAAATTTATCTTGAAATTTTCGGTAAAACAATGATTTAAGTTAAGCAAGTGTGGTAACGACCCACTTTTACGTAGTTGGCCCTACGTAGATTTTGGGGGCGTTACACCTAGAAAGGTGAAAAAGAATTTTAAAGAGCTTAAGAAGAAGCTAACTAGTGCGCATATATTAGTAATTCCTGATGTAGCTGCAGGAAATTTTATGAATTATAGTGACACTTCTAAAAATGGATTAGAAGTTGTCCAGATACGGAATGGGTAGATAGCAGCCTATGCGTCACGACCATTAAGAATTCATGAAAGAAACTATCCTATGCATGATTTGGGAGCTCATAGCGATAGTTTCACACTTAAGATTTTGAAACCACTAAGTCGTATCAAGGAAAGGATTCCTTTTTACTAAAAGTATAACTTTCTAGTTGAAAGAACAAGGAGTTAGGACCTCCACTAACGGTGTTATTTACTTCAAGGAAAGGAATTATGTTCCTGACTTTGAATACTTAAAGGATTAACTACTGTTGAAAGCACATATGACGCCGTGTTCGGTACACCCTGAAGCTTTCAAAATTATACAAGGACATCCAAAAGGATTTATGATGGCCAAATATGTTGAATAAGGTGGCAAAATATGGGTCAAAGTGCCTAACTTATCAGAAAGAAGGACTGAACACTGACATCCTGGATGAGAATGGTAGAAAATAGAACTTCCTGATTGGAAATGGGCGCAAATTACTATGAAATTTATAGTAAAACTGCCCAGAATTGCAAGTGGGAATAAGACGATTTGGGTTATTATGGATAGATTAACCAAATCAGCCCACTTTATCGTAGTTAAGGCTACCTTTTTGATGGAAAGATTGGCAGAGATCTGCGTATTTCAGATCATTAGACTGCCTAGAGTGCCAAAATCAATAAGCTCAGACCACGATAGGCGTGTCACTTCTTGATTTTGGACAAGTTTAATAAGTCCATGGGGTGGAAATTGAAGTGCAGTAAGGCATTTCACCCTAATCTGATGACTAGTCGGAAGGAACCATCCAGACACTAGAAGATACGCTAAGATCATGTGTATTGGATTTCAGAGGCAATTGGATCAGAAGCTTGCTTTAAACGCAAGAGTTAGCTTCGATGTACAACGTTTTCACGTTTCGAATGTGAAAAGAAAAAGTAAAAAGTACATACTAGTCCCTTCCCAAATACTTAATCAAGAACCAGTAGAGGTTCAAATTGATTTGATTTATAAGGAGACACCAGTGTGAATTATGGATCGGGAAGAGAAGGACTTTAGAAATAGAACCACTTCAATGATTGAGGTTTTATGACGAAACCATTAGGTTGTAGTAGCAACCTGAGAAGTAGCTTATGAGATGAGGTAGCACTACCCCTTGTTGCTCTAATTTTCGAGGACGAAAATTTTTAAGGGGGGTAGATTGTAATACCTAGTTTTTCGATATTACTAATTCCTTTTAGAGGAATTAATTATGTGCCATGAAGGTATTCATGAAAGAGTCCAGTTAAGGGTTTTTATTGAATTTGTGAGTTCTTATGATTTTATAAGACTAAAAAATGATTGCTTAGATTAGCATACAACCTTTTGAGTGAAAAAGGATGAAAAACTCTATAGTATATGTTGGTCAAGGTTTGACCAAGAAAAGTCAAAGTTGACCGAGAAAGTCAAAGTTTGACTAAAATGGTCAAAGTAATGACTGTACAGTTTTATGACAAAGCAGTATGGAAATATACTACGAAAAACCGTTTTTATGGGCAATCTAGTATGATTAGGATTAAAACCACCATAGAAAAATCAAGCACACCAAGTTAGATACTAAGGGCAAAAAGGACTAAAAGGAATAAGAAAAATTTTATACAGTCCATTTTTACACAGATGAATTTTGGACTGCAGAATATATTGCAGTACTGTGTATTAGTGAATACAGCATTAGAAATATCTGTGTAGCTTAAAAATGGACTGCATATTGAAGAAAAGAGCCAAACAAGGCCTTATGGTGATGACATCACCTTATCCACAAATTATGACATCATAATTGAATTTTGGAATTAAGGAAAATAATATTTACTTGTTCACCAAGGGAATGGCCGGCCACCTCACCCTCCTTTTGTGCAAAAAGTTAGTTTTTCAAGGACTTATTAGCAATTTTGGGAAGTTTTCAAATGCCTATAAATAGGTGACTCTTTTATTCAAAAAAATTGGAAAAATCTAGCTAAACTATGGTCATTTTTCTGCTCCCAAAACCGACCAAAGGCAGCCAAGAGAGAATAGAGCAAAACCCAAAATCCAAGAGGGAAATTCAAGGGATAGTGTTCGGTTTTGAGCTTGAACACAAGAAAAAGAGTTGGAAAAATTTTAGAGACCCATTTTTGGCCAAGGGAGCCGGTTGTCGGTGAGCTGAAAAAGGGTGAGAAAAGTGGTTGGAAACTAGGGGGAGTGGCCGGATTTAGTGGCTGGACTTGGTGAGGAGTAGCAACCAAAGGACAGAAAAATTTTGGGCAAGTCCTAGGGAGTGGCCGGTTGTGTTAGGAGCAAGGGGGAGCAGAAATTTTGGACCAAACCCTAACCAATCTTAGGGTTCACTAAGGTAATTCTCCCATGGCCTTATTCTCCTCAATTTGATTTCAATTTGAAGTTTATTTGTATTACAAGTCAGCAATTGTAACAGCATAAGCTCAATTTATTTTATGGCCCTAGTTTAGGTTGTGCTTGATTAGGCTAAGGGTGGTTGATTATGAGCTTTAATTTGATTATTATGCTTATGCTTGATTGATTAATAGGATTGCATGCTAGATGTTTGATAAATTGTATGTCCCCTAAATATGTGCAAGAATGATTTAGAATGGTATGTTAGGTTGCTAGAAAATAAGCATGAATGGAATGATTTGGAATTGGTGAATTTAGAATCATGCAAACCTTAGGAGATGCAATTTCGGTATTGGTTTGCATGGGCATAATCGAATCACATGAAGGCTGGTTTGGAATGTTAGAAACACTTGCATGTGTGATATTAGGCTCCCGCTGTGGTCGGTTGAGGTAGTGTGCACGAGTTAGGACGTAAAACGAAATTAAGAACAAAAACTACCAGTTCGGGTACAAACTGGCCAGTTTTCTGGAAAAGGAAATTTGAGGCCTTTAGAGGCCGAATTTGAGAAAACATAAAACATGAAAGTTGTAGAGAATGATTTTTCCTAGGGAGCAGCTTAGACAGTTTTCCAAAATGAGGCTCCAACGGCCTCGGTTTTTATGAAAATCCGAGCCTGGCCGTGCCCAGGATTCATACACGGTCAGGAAAGTTTAACAAGGAATTAGGGCATGATAAAATCTGAACTGGGTTTTTCTCAAAACACAAAAGTTTTAGGGTTTCTCGAGATCTGAAACTTTCGTGAAGAAAACTTTTTCAGATTTGATTTGTATTTTTAAATAAAAATTGGATTTTAAAAACTGTGTAGGAGACAAGAAATTCCTGCACAGGATTTTCTAAAAACAAAGCAGAAAAACTGTATTTTTCATCAACCCCAATGTTTTTACTGTGAAAACTGTTCCAATGGCAGTTTTCAGCTCTTAATAAATTTTAAGACCCCATTTTAGGAATTAAGTATTTTTATGAGTTAAGCAATGGATTTTTAAATAAAAATCACCAAGTTTTCCAAGAAAAAGGAAAACGGATTTTTAAGCGTAGATAAGCAGCAAGATAGTAAGAGATGGTAACCGGGAAGGATACCCGAGTTATTGGGCTTGACCCCCAAAGCCCAAGTTTGACCATATAAGGTTGACTTTGGTTGACCTGATTTGACCAAGGCTTATTTCCTTAAGGGTTACCCAACATAACCCGTCGAGATACCAAAAATAGGATAAGCTAAGGTCTAGGGTTAATTGAAATAACTCAATGGATGATATATCAAGAATATTAAAGCTTATGCCCAAGGTTAGGATAGTAACCTAACCCTACCTGTATGGATATGGGCTTAGCAGATGTGGTTACTCAGTGTAACCGAATAAGTTATAATCCATGTTTGGGCTAGTCTCGAACAATAGGGTTACTTATTATAACCAAGTAAGATATCTGGCATAGGGGACATACAACGAAGACCATATATGCATGTTGGTTAGGTCACCAACATTTTTCGGTAATAGACCCTTACCTATGTCCTTCATTCAAGCAGGAAGTAGCCTGCAGCTGTATCCGGACGTGGAGCAGCACTTCACTGGACATAGTAGTTGAGGTAAGTACAACTCCGCCTACAGCATAGGCTTTTTTTGTATACTTGCCCAAGTATGAATGATATAGATAGGATGTGATTGTATGTTAGATATGCATGATATTAGGAAATGTTTATGTGATGTGATGCAATGACGTTATGTGTTATGATTTCAATATGACATGAGATATGATACATTTACGATGCCTTATATTATGAAGCATGATATGATTTTATGTTATGAATATGTGACATCATGAAGCATGTTCACTAATTCAAAATAAGAGTAAGATCGAACATGAATTATGAAAGACAAGTATGATGGCAAGCAAGTTGCCTGTGTCGTACCGACCCGCGTTAGGTCGGGTTGGACTATGGTTTGAGTTGGAAATGGACTGGCCGCCCCAACCACTCCATAGTTGCGCGCCCGGTACGTACACTTATGGGGCCCATAAGCATGATAAGTAAGATAAGTATGATAAGCAAGTAAGACATGATAAACTATGAAAAGTCAAGCAAGCATAAATGGCTCATGCATGATTAGGATAGACTATGTTATGTTATGATGCTATGATAAGTTATGATTGTATATGTTACGATGCTATGTTAGGTTATGCTATGTTCGCCACGATACGTTATGGTACGATGCTATGTTAGGTCATTCCATGATACGCGCTTTGATAGCATAGGTTTGTTTTGTTTCGCGGTTTAGTCGTTGTACTTGCTGAGTGAAAGCTCACTGTCTTACGTCTATGCTGTAGGTAAGCAACCTACGGGCAATTGTTGATACAAGATGGGGGAGCGTGGCAGGGCAAGCTGTGAAATGTGGGAAATAAAGGCGCTACGCGTTTTGTCTTTTTATGTATAATGATTGTTTTTCACAAATCGTTTTTTTATATTGTTATGCGCTCGTACGAGCCTTATAAAAAAAAATTTCCGCTGTTTACACCAAATATGTAAGGAAGTATGTTACGTATGTATGTATGTATGGTAGCGGCCTGTGCTAGGCGGGTCTTTACAGTTCCGCACCATGTACTACAACAGAGAGATTCTGGCAGCCCAACAGGACGAGTTCGCCAGCCTGAAACAGGGATCAATGACAGTAATGGAGGCTGTCAAGAATTTCGAACAATTGGCCCGGTTATGCCCGGAACTGGTTCCCAACGAAACAGAAAAAGTTAGAAGAATGATGAAGATGTTCCGGACAGATATTGCCAAGCAAGTTAGTGCTGGCAGTAGCCCACCTACCCTGGTATCTGACTGTGTGAGTCGTGCGATAAGAGCCGAATATTGGATAAACCAGGACAAAGAAGCAAGGGCTCAGATTTTCAGGGCAAAGAAGGATGAAAAGGCCGTGGTAAAGCCACAGCCCCGTCAAAATTTTGAAACGCCCCAGAAAGGACAAGTCAGTAACCCTGCCTAAGGTTCCAAACAGTTTGGGAGGAACAAGAGAAAGGGAAATTTCTCGGGTCAGGGCCAACAAAAGAATTACCCTCAGAAGAGGAACAATAGAGGAAATGAGGGTAATAACACTGACTACCCGGCATGTGCCAAGTGTGGAAGGAAACACCTGGGAGTTTGTAGAATGGGGTCAAATGCCTGCTTCCTGTGTGGCAAGGAGGGGCACTATGCGAAGAGCTGTCATCTGAATAATCAAGGCCAGACCCTCCGTACTAGAGCCGGAACTCAAACAGTCAACTGCACGCTGTCCAAGCACGGCTTGAAGGACCCTCACTCACTCAAGGCAGATTAGAGGCTCCTGAACCTCAAGCCAGGATCTATGCTTACACCAGGGGTGATGCTGAAGCAGGAACTTCACATGTGGTGACAGGTCAGATTTCTATCACCACCTATGATGCTATCGCGTTGTTTGATTCTGGAGCTACTCACTCATTTGTATCCTTGGAGTTTGCCCAGAAGTTAGGAAGAGGTGTGAATAGTTTAGACCAACCCTTCAAAACCTCTTTGCCGTCCGGAGAGATTTTGTGGTCCAATTCTTGGATACTAAATACTTCCGTGATGATCTGTGGCAGAGAACTGTTTGTAGATCTCATCACGATCAAGCTTCAGGATTTCGATGTGATCTTAGGGATGGACTTCTTGGGTAAATACAACGCAAGGATCGACTGCCGAAAGCGCTGTGTAATGTTCAAACTGTACGGAGAATAGGAGTTTAATTTTTATGGGCAATCTCGGAATTCTGCAACTAAACTGGTTTCAGCATTGAAGGCTTGGAAGATGTTAGCTAATGGCTGTGAAGGATATTTAGCTAACATGGTGGATAAAGATTGTAAGGTGGAGATGACACCGGAAGATGTTTCCATTATAAAAGAATATGTGGATATCTTTCCGGAAGACTTACCAGGACTTCCGCCAGAACGCGAGATTTCGTTTGAAATCGAATTGTTGCCTGGAGCTGCACCGATATCGAAAACGCCTTATCGTATGGCACCTGCCAAGCTTAGGGAACTGCAAGTGCAGTTACAAGAATTGCTGGACAAGGGATTCATCCGACAAAGTTACTCTCCATGGGGAGCACCAGTATTATTCGTAAAGAAGAAGGATGGATCACTACGAATGTGTATCGACTACCGTGAGCTTAACAAGATCACGATCAAGAATAAGTATCCCCTTCCAAGGATTGACGATCTTTTCGATCAACTTAGGGGAGCGGTAGTATTTTCAAAAGTCGATCTACGATCAGGCTACCATCAGCTCAGGATCAAGGAGTCAGATATCTCCAAGACGGCTTTTCGAACACGATACGGGCACTATGAGTTTTTGGTCATGCCATTTGGGTTAACCAATGCCCCAGCCGCATTCATGGACCTTATGAACCGAGTATTCAAAGAGTACCTGGATAAGTTCGTCATTGTTTTTATTGACGACATCTTGATTTACTCAAGGTCCAAAGAAGAGCATGAGCATCACCTTAGGTTGGTGATGGAGACGCTTAGGCGAAACCAGCTGTATGCGAAATTTACAAAATGTGAATTTTGGCTGGAAAAAGTCCACTTTTTGGGTCATGTGGTGACAAAGGAAGGAATTTCAGTAGACCCTGCTAAGATCGAGGCGGTTAGTGCGTGGCCAGCACCCAAAAATGTTACGGAAATAAGGAGTTTCCTCGGATTAGCTGGTTACTACCGACGGTTCGTCGAGGGATTTTCTAAGATCGCTACACCCCTCACCACTCTTACCCGTAAGGAAAAGAAATTTGAATGGACTCAGAAATGTAAGGAGAATTTTCAAGAGCTCAAGAGGAGATTGACTAGTGCCCCTGTGTTGATAATTCCTGATGTAGATGCAGGAAATTTCGTGATCTACAGTGACGCTTCTAAAAATGGATTAGGAGCTGTCTTAATGCAAAATGGCAAAGTAGTTGCTTACGCATCCCGACAGCTGAAGATTCACGAAGGAATTATCCTACGCATGACTTGGAGCTCGCGGCAGTGGTTTTCGCACTTAAGATCTGGAGACACTATCTGTATGGGAATAAGTGTGAAATCTACACCGATCACCAGAGCCTCAAGTATATTTTTACTCAAAAAGAGCTCAATATGAGGCAACGTAGATGGCTGGAACTTGTAAAGGATTATGATTGCGAGATCCTTTACCACCCTGGAAAGGCGAACAAGGTAGCAGATGCTTTAAGCAGAAAATCCGTAGGCATGCTGATGTCTATTGGAACGTTTCCTAAGCCACTACAAAAGGAGATTTCTGAGTTCAACTTGGAATTAATAATGGGAAGATTGTCTGTTCTGTCCCTCCAGTCCAATCTTCTAGAGACTATCAAGTCACATCAAAGGAAAGATTCTTCTTTGCTGAAAGCACAACTCTTTGACGAGAAGAACAAGGAATTTAGAGTCTCCAAGATGGTACTATTTACTTCAAGGAAGGATTTGTGTTCCTAACTTTGAATTCCTTAAAGACCAGATCTTATCTGAGGCACATAAGACGCCGTATTCAGTACATCCAGGAGCTTCCAAGATATACAAAGACCTCCGAGAAAATTATTGGTGGCCTAATATGAAGAATGAGGTAGCAGAATTGTGTCAAAATGCCTAACTTGTCAGAAAGTTAAGGCGGAGCATCGACATCCAGGTGGAGAACTACAGAAGATAAAGCTTCCTGAATGGAAATGGGAGCAAATTACTATGGATTTCGTAGTAGGACTACCCAGAACCTCAAGTGGGAATGACTCGATTTGGGTTATTGTGGATAGATTAACCAAATCAGCCCACTTTATTGCGATTAAGGTCACCTTCTCAGTGGAGAAATTGGCTAAAATCTATGTATCCCAGATCGTCAGATTTCATGGAGTACCAAAATCGATCATTTCAGACCGGTGATGGATGCTTCACTTCACGATTTTGGACCAGTGTTCACAATGCTATGGGGTCGAAATTGAAGTTTAGTACGGCATTTCACCCCCAAACTGACGGTCAATCAGAACGAACCATCCAGACACTGGAGGATATGCTAAGGTCATGTGTGCTGGATTTCAAGGAAACTGGGATCAGAAGCTACCATTGATCGAATCTCCTACAACAACAGTCATCATGCTTCGATTGGTATGGCACCATTTGAAGCATTGTATGGAAGAAAATGTCGATCGCCTATCCACTGGCAGGAAGTGGGGCAGAAGCAGCTGCAAACTACAGATTTTATCAAGAAGACCTCTGAGGATATTCAGATGATCAAGCAGAGGCTCGACATAGCTTTTAGCAGACAGAAAAGTTATGCCGATAAACGTAGGAGGCCCTTGGAATTCCAAGTGGGAGATGCGGTGTTCATCAAGATTACTCCTATGAAAGGAGTAATGCGATTTGGTAAAAAGGGAAAACTTAGTCCGAGGTATACTGGACCATTTGAGATCCTCGAACGATAGGAAAAGTTGCCTATAAGCTTGCCCTACCGCCTGAGTTAGCTTCGATGCATAATGTTTTCCATGTGTCGATGTTAAAGAAGTATGTGCCAGACCCTTCCCATGTGCTTAGTCAGGAACCAGTGGAGGTTCATACGGACTTAACCTATGAGAAAAGCCAGTTCGAATTCTGGATCGGGAAGAAAAGGTCTTAAGGAATAAAACCATTCCCATGGTTAAAGTATTGTGGCGAAACCACATGGTTGAAGAAGCAACCTGGGAATTGGAAGATGAGATGAGAAAGAACTACCCTGATTTGTTTTAATTTTCGAGGACGAAAATTTTTAAGGGGGGTAGATTGTAATAACTAGAAATTTTTCTATGTTACAATTTCTTGTATAGAAATTTAAACTGTACCATGACGGTAATTATAAAAGAATCCGGTTAAGGTTTTTATTGAAATGTGATATGAGTTATAAGACTCAAAAATGATTGCTTAGTCAAGCATGATACCTTTTAGTGAAAAGGTATAAAAATGTGATGATTTTTATTTTGGTCAAAGTTTGACCAAAAGACGTCAAAGTTGACCACGAAAGTCAAAGTTGACCAAGAGAGTCAACATTGGCCAAGAAAGGCAACATCGACTAAGAGAAGTCAAGGATTGCCTAAAAAGGTCAACTAGATGTCGAAACTTAAGTATGTGATGCAGTACGAGGTATATACTGCGAAAAGTCATTTTTACAACGCAGATAGTAAGAATAAGTTTTAAAACCATCATAGAAAAATCAAGCACACTAAGTAGGAATTAAAGGCCAAAGGGCTTGGAGCAAAAAGGAAAAGTTCGTACAGCCCGTGTTTACGCAGATAAAATTTGGACTGTAGTATAAAAGCTTGTACTGTGTATAAGAGAGCACAGTATTAATAACACCTGTTTGGCATTAAAAAGGATGTCT